>JAUUEG010130702.1:0-10708 GCA_032361445.1 Panulirus gracilis | reverse complement strand
GACCAGGGAGGTATGTTATCGGTACTACCCTCCTGGGTATTGGGAGGGTTAGTGATGCCTGTGTAGTGAGCAAGCACTTCAGTGTTTGTCAAGTTGCACTCATTTGACCCAGATAGCTGTCTTGTCTTTCTGTCTCACCAACACATGGACTGCGGGTATTCTGTTCATAAACAGACAATCTCTTTTTGTCACAAATAACAGTTGACAGCACAACTCATTCTTTGCAACTCTAGATTCTTCTGTGGTGAGTGCTTTGCACTAACCATGCATTTTGGCAAAATGGTTGGAGCAATAGATAGAAGTAGTAGTTAGTAACATTAGACAGGAGCTTTAAGTAGAAACATTAGGTAGAAGTGGTAGGTAAAAGCATAACCTGGAAGCATTTGGTAGAAGTAGTAGGCTGTAACATTAAGCAGGAATATGTGGCAGACATGTTAAGTAGAAGTAGTTGGTAAGAACATTAGTTTTGAGCCTTAAAAAAAACATTGTGCTAGGGTTGCCCTCTGCCAGTCATGTTAAGGGTGAGGCACTTAAAGCTTAGAAGTGGCACTGGAGTTCAGCAGTTATAGATATAGAAAGATAGATAGATGTATAAATATGCCATTAGCAGTCAAAGATTCTCTTGCCCTGGCTGTTATACTGATGATATACAGAATTAGTAGACTTCATACAGTGGGTAATGGTCCTTCATCTTATTACCAAAATGCCAGTTTTGGTAGCTGTCAGCACATTACATTGTGGTGCAGTAATGGGATCTTGTCATCATGCAAACTTGTATGAAAAGATCATTCCATATCCATGAGTTATTGTAGGGGGATATGGCAGTAACCCAACTCTTTTTCAATATCATGTCTAGAATTAACCAACTGGTGATAGGTTCCAAATGAGGAAATGGTGTGTCATTTGCTTTCTACCAGTTCAGGTTATATATGAGCCAGTCTTGTAAATACAAGGGCAGAAGCTCCACCCAGAGATGAAATAACTTATTCTTTTTCCACGTCTGAGGTTTCTAGTTGCTTTGGGCTTCTACTTAAAATTTGCCTGTTGCTTGTTTGCATCTACTTCTGGTAGTTCTTACAGCAGTTTAGAATGCTTCCCCTGGTCTGTTTATATGCCTTTTTTTTTTTCAAGAAAATTACCTTCCCGTTGACTTACAGAGTTGATCTTTTGTTTCCTTCAAGATATCTTCAGATCTTCATCTCCATTACTAGAGGATTCTGGCATTCATCCGAGTCAAGGTTTTTTTGTAGCTAAGACAGAAGTATAACTGTTAGGGAAGTGATTTTCAACTCTTAGTTTTGATGGCATACCTTTTAAACAGTAGCTTCTTCCTCAATTTGCCATATTAACCCCTTTCCTCCCTCAATTAAGTTTTCCTCCAACTCTGAGACTCATGTTTTTCAGGTTGTGTAAAATAAGTTTTTAACCTTAGAATTTCAAAGATCTTTTTACGAAAATGTCACAGGTGGTCTTTTCTCTTGTTAATTATGTAAACTCCTGTCTTGCATTCTTTCCACGTGCCCAAACCGCCTCAAAGTATTCTGTTTCACCCACTCTTACACTCTACAATTCATTCTTCTTGCATTCCCTGCTGTACCACATTTCTCATACATCCCCAGTTTTTTTTCTTCATTGTATCCGGTCATACCACATGCTACATGCTACATAGGTAGTAGTTGGTAGGCAGCCAGTGACCAGGGAGGTATATTACCAGTACTACCTGCCTGGATATTGGGAGTGATGTTGACTGCTGTGTAGTGAGCCAGCACTTCAGTGGTTGTCAAGTTGCATTCTGCTGATCCAGGTAGTTGTCTTTTCTTTCTGCCTCACCCACTGTTGGACTACTGGTATTCTGTCCACAAACATACAATCTCTCCTTGTCATACATAACACTTGACAGCACTCAACTCACACAGCTCTTTATTCTGGACTCTAGATTTTCTTGCAGTGAGCACTAATGCACTAGCCCTGCCTTTTGTCAAAATGGTAGGAGCAATAGATAGCATTAGTAGGTAGAAACATTTAGGCAGGAACATTAGGTAGACACATTATATAGAAATAGTGGGTAGTAACATTGGGTAGAAGTAGTTTGTAGGAGCATTAGGTAGAAGCCTCGGCAAACACTGCTCTAGAGTTGCCCTGTGCTAGTGGCCTATTAAGAGTGAGGGACTAAGAACTAAGAAGCAGCACTGAAGTTTAGTTATGGAGAATTGTTTGCCATGGCTACCCCCTTGAGGGAATTTCAGTTGGAGCGGGCATCAGAGATATAGATAGACCACATGCTCCTCTCCAATAGTCCATTTCCACAGCCTGGATTCTTGACCTCTGACTCATTCCATGTCTGTGATTTGGCTGCAAAGGTCAGGGTTGGGAGACTGTGCTGTCCCCTAATGCTTTCTTTACTTTCATACTTACACCTCTGGAAGACTATGCTGTCCCATAATGCTTTCTTTACTTTCATACTTACACCTCTACACTTTGATATTCTATAAAGGGAGCCAATTACTCTTCTACCCTGTACTCCTCTCTCACATATCTTTCCTTCCATATCACCAGACTTACCCAAGGTTGTCCCTAAATACTTAAATTCTCTCACATCCTCTAGTCTTTCTCTCCCGTATCTAAAACATGGCTTTCATACACGTTCTTCATTCACTCTATAGGGTTTTACAAAATCTGTACTTTCACTCTGTTTGCTTTCAAACACCATTACTTTACTGTAACTCACATTTACCTTCAGTTGCCTGTGCTTACACACATCATGAAAGGCAACCTTCTGCAACTCCTCTTTGCTCTTAGCAAACAACACAGTATCATGACAACCTTCTGCAACTCCTCTTTGCTCTCAGCAAACAGTACAGTATCATCCACAAACAGGCTTGTCAGTAGCCATTATATCTCATTTCCACACTATATATGTCTGCACCCAATTTCCCCAAGTTTTGCTTTCACCTTTTTCATCACTTTATCCATATATATGTTGATAAGCCATGGTGACATTACACAATCCTGCTTAGAACTTCTTATCTTTTGCTAGATACTTTTTCACAATCACATTCACAACAAATATCTGACTCACACATCCCCTACCTTTCCTGAAACCCCATTGCTCCTGCATTCAGTCACTTCCATTGCTCTATCAATCAACACTCTTGCATAAACTTTTCCTGATATAATTAACATATTTATTCCTTTATGATTGCGACAGACATCCTTAGCACATTTTCCTTAGAATAAAGGACCATTCAACCAGAGCCTATTTCAGAGTGGTTATAATTTTTATGGTTGGTCATGGTTCCTTTTTCTTGAGGAGCACTTGCTGCCTGATGGGTCTAAGTAGGACATTATTCACTGGGAGCTTGGTTGTGATAGTAACTAAGAATGACCATCTATATGGAAGATTACCTGTTTAACATTAACAAGCCCCCACAGAGATTAGACAGCTTATTTCAGTATTCCTTAAAGATTTTTCTGAATAACCAAATGTCTTTAAGGCCACCATTGGGTAGACATGAGGCTTTTCTTGGCTTTCTAGGTCACCTTTTCCTTCGGAGGATTTCTTGGGTAATACTTATATTTTGAAGCCCTGAGGACTCATAATATCCACAGAGCAAAAGATTATACATTACACTTTATCTTTTTAGAGTTTTTTTTATTCCTGGGATAGGGGAGAAAGAAGACTTCCCATATATTCCCCGCATGTCATAGAAGGCAACTAAAGGGGGAGGGAGCTGGGTGTTGGAAATCCTACTCTCCCGTTTTTAATATTCCAAAAGAAGTAACAGAGAATGGGGCCAAGTATGGATATTCCCTCTAAGGCTCAGCCCTCTGTTCTTAACACTACCTCGCTAATGCTGGAAATGGCGAATATGTATGAAAGAAAGAATATTTTCTAATTACAGAGCTGAATTTGTCATGGACCTCCAAAGTGGTTCCACTCATAAGGGAGAACATATTTCTTCATATTTAGATTGGACAGCATCTCCCTAGGTCTTTTCAATATCATTCTTATAAGTCTCCTCTGCACTTTTCACCTGATAGAGCTGTTGATGACTAAAGTTCAGTGGGAGTCTTGCAGTATGCCTTGAAAGAGCATTCATTTCCATAGAAAGAGACCTTTTGTAACTTCTGCCTTAGCAACAGTGCAGACACGGTATGGCTCCGCTTTTCCTTATGAGGCTCTTCAGAAAAGCCTTAGAGCTAGATCAGTTTTGGAAAACTATTTTGAAACCTGTTTCTATGAAGGATGTGTAGCTGCTTCCACTTCTAACCATCACAGTCAGCATTGTCAGTCCTCTCTTTCCATGAGGTTTGAACCCAGGGAGTATCATCTTGCTTTCATTTCAAGCTATTTCCAAGCGTTCATTTTTTGGAGTTTTGCTTATCAATTTAAGGTTGTTACTAATATGCACACTATCTCATATGTGGTGTTAACTTTGATTTCAATAACCTGACAAGTTATTGTGATGTCACTCATTCCTCTCTGCGGCATGTGAACCTGAGAGTCTGTATCAGCTCATTAGTTTCAAGCCAGACATGAGTCAACATAGGCTGTCTCTGAATTCAGGGTGTGAGACCATGCTACTTATTCTTTGATGCTATTGATGCATTGATTGTAGGATTCATAAGTGGAAGTGGCTTTTATGAAAGACTGATCATGAATGGTATACTCTTTTCTTGATAATGAATAAACTGCCAGAGTTGGAATAATGGGCAGGGTTGATGTAGGGATGAGGGTCATGGGAAGGAAAATGTTGAGTTAGGGGAAGAGGAAAGTTAAGTATGATGTGTTAGACCTGCCTCTGATAATCCATGCCCAAAACAGAGAAATGAAGATGTTTGCAAAAAAAAGTATCAAAATAACATTAGTGATGAGGTTATATAGTAACCATGCAGGATGTCATTTTTTGTTAGCACTTCATTGGTTTCTTTCCTATTTGTTACCCTGCAAACCACCTCAGTTTTCTGCAACTGTGGTTTAATTGTTGAAATGCAATAATGGAATGCCTTATTTTCATAAATTTCTTTACGCAGGCTGGCTCTATTGAAAATCACTGCAACATGTACTTATTATGTATGTGTAAAAAGATATTGTTTTGATATACAGTCCATACAGCAGCACAGAATGATAGTTTCCTAAGATGTTACAGTATGTATGACTGTACCCTGTGTGTGTTCACACGTGTTTATACATTTCTCATGGATGTTATAGTCATAATGCAAACTTCTTTGGTTTCCTTTAATAGGGATGCAGCGATTAAGAAGCTTAGCGTAATGAAAGACATTAGAAAAAAAATGAAGCTGATGATAGGCTTTTTCATGGAGTGTGGTATTTATTAGTAAGGTGGGAGTGAGGTTATGTACGATCAGGCACACATGAGCTGAGAGTCATCATGAGTTGTTCATACAGGTATCACGCTTGGTATTAGTCAATAAGATTGCAAGGAACTCATCATATTATTTTGCCTTTAAGATGAACTTTGAGATAATATACTCAAGATCCCAACACCATTATACTCAGCCTGTTAACGGTATAAAATAATGATACCTAGGAAAATGACAGTGTTCATTATCTGGCCTGCAGACACCTTGTTCTTCATACCCATTTTACCAGATAATTAAATTTGCCTTGAGCATAATCTCTTATTAAACCCCGTATATCATGAATGTCATCAGATTAGGTTGTATATGTACAACATTAATTAATTCATTTTAGTTGTGTTTACGCAAAGCGTTGTTGTTCTGTTTTAATGCTGGGTTTGGCCACAAGAGGCGCTTTAGTTGTTGTTGTTGGATTAGAGGAAGAACGCAAGATGTAGGGGATTGTCTTCTCTTTGATTCATCCTGCTTGGTTATCATGAACGGACAAGAGGCACAGCTATTGTAAAATGGTGGTAGTGGGACATATGCCAGCGACGATTATAGAGGTTTCAGCTGTTCTGGTACTACATCGAGATTCGAGTGGAAGACTCCCACCTGGCTTGGCACCACGTCCTGATTGTCTACTACCTGCCTGCTGTTACTCTCGAATCATCGTTTGTGGCGGAGGGTCAACATGAATTCCAGGGACAGTATTTATGAGGAAGAGGAAAGTACCTGGGGATGCCTGGAGCAGTGGCGGTGCACCAGGACCGCGTGGTCGTGGGTACTCCATGGCACCACGGCACATTACCATGGTGAGAAAACCTAGTGTTAATGTTTCTCTACCCGCAGCCTTAGATTTACCATCGTCCAGTGTGGCTGAGGATTGGTATTTGGGGATTCTGCTATTGAGGAATTATCTGGAACTGTCAGGGACGGACCAGATAGATGAGTCGTTTTTAAAGTTGAACTTTTTGAAAGTTCTATAGGCATTGATGGGCTTCGCATTGTCAATAGCTTATGATTCTCAACAAGTGAAAGTAGGCATGTACTAGATGACTTCACCAACAAATTTTAAGAGGTTATAATTGGTGAGCGATTTTTTTTTCAGAGGTTCCAATTTAATATATGTGAGCAAGGGTTAGAAGAAAGTATTGAACATTATATGGCTGCTCTCAGGAATATGGCAAAATCTTGTGGCTTTTGTGAGTGTCTGCATGATAAGTTGCTAGTGGACCAGCCAATACTTGGTATTAGAGATGATAAGACAAGGGAAAAATACATCTTTCAGTGGAGGTTAGACCTACAATCTGCCATAGACATTTATACAGCTGTGAATGTGGCAAGCACTCAGCTGAAAGTGTTGACAGAAGCTGAGGAGGTGATACATAGTGTTAATGTAGGCAAGAACTTTAGCTGTGCAAGATACTGTCAAAGTGTAGGAAATAATGTTAGGAAGGCACAACAATGGCGTGATCAAAAGTACACATTTAGCAAGTTTAGTGAGAAAGATATTAGGCCATCTAGCCACAGATCTACTGCTAAAAACTATTCCTGTTTGCATATTTTGTTGTAAGGCTTATGAGTTGATCAAGAAAAAATGTCCTGCTTGGGGGCGACTTTGTAATAGTTTTGGTTTGAGAAACCATTTCAGAGCCTCAAAGTGTTTGTACTGCAAGAGTTTATGCTGTGTACAAGAACAGAGATAAAGTCTCCTGTAAGTGATACAGAACTAGTTATTTGTGTTGAAACCATTCATCCCCTGCCACAGTCAAAAAGGTATCTACTGCAAGATGTTGATCAATGTTGAACCAGCAAAAATGCAAATTGATTTGGTGCTACTGCTAGTGTGTTACCTGTTAAGCATATTGTTATTGTTCATGTGTTTAAGGAGAAGGTTACCCTTCAAATGTTGGACAGTTCTACAAAGAAGACACCAGGCAGATGTGTTGTAAGGACAATGGATCCCAGGACGAGACTGGAGTATGATGTTCAATATGTTATTGTTGATAATCAAACTAACCTTATGCTAATACTTAGTGCCAGTCAGCAGTAAAGATGGGATTGATAACCATCAGTTATGATGATTTTGAGAGCATTAATGTAAAAAAGCATGTTAATTTGTGTATAGAATTTCCTACAGTGTTTGATGGCATTCTGGGATCATTGCCTGGTGGCTGTGTGCTTTTAAAAATCTCTGGTGATGCTGATTGTGCTGTTCAGCCAGCCAAGAGGATCCCAGAGGCCATGAAACAAGAAGCCAAAGAGGGGATAAGTTACAACATGAAGGTAAAATATTTCCTGTGGATGAAACAACTAAATGGGTGAATCAAATGTGTCTCACTACAAAGAAGTCAGGTGATCTTAGGGTGTGTATTGACCCTAAACCCTTAAATAAGGCCCTGAAAAGAGAATTAAATAAATTGCTGGTTATAGAGGACATTCTACCTGATCTAAATGGTGCAACCTTATTTTCTATGTGATCGAGAGGCTGCCTACTGTCATTGTGAGTTAGATTATGAGTCCAGTTTCTTGACAACATTTGCTACTCCAATTGGGAGATACAGATGGTTGCATCTACCCTTTGGCCTGAAGGTGAGCAGTGAAATATTCTAAAAGAGACTGCATCAAGCTCTAGAAGGCCTGCAGGGTGTTTTGTGTGTAGCAGATGATGTACTAGTGTATGGTGACGAGACAAGCCAGACTGTAAAGTTGGAGAGAATAAGGTAAATAAAGTGAAAAGTTTACAGAATAAACTGGCATCTTATTACAAGTTAAAGATCATGACCTCCCTGAATTATTTGAAAGTGATACTGTCAGACTTAAACCATTTAAAGTTAAGAGACGGAAGAAGGAAACTGTAACCAAACAGTTAGATGCCAGGTCATATGAGGCAGAAACAGAGGATGGTGAAATACTAAGGAGGAATAGGTGTCACATGAGACGTTCACATGAGTTTCCAGTAAGAATAATGTGTGGTGACCCTCTCACAGATGTAAATGAGGGTAGATCTAAGCAGGTGGTATCAGGTGAGGATAAGGCCAGTGGTGATGCTAATGTGAAAGAAGAAGGCCTTTATGATTATGTTCAGAAACAGGAGTACCATGTCAGTAAACCCAGTAACGAATGACAATGTATTTAAAACTAGGTCAGGGAGGTGTGTCAAGCCTCCAAAGAGGTTCTCTGATTATGTCACTGATTATTAGGTGTAGCTGTAAGTATTTTGTCATTGATTCTTGTATATATATTTTGAATGAATGTACAGTTTGTAAAAAAAAAAAAAAGGAAAGAGTATGTAACAATATTAATTCATTCATTTTAGTTGTGTTTACCAAAAGCTATGTTTTGTTTTAATGCTGAGTTTGGCCACAAGAGGCACTTTATGTCATTAGATTGGAGCGGGAATACAAGAGGAAGAGCATTGCCTTCTCTTTGATTCATCCGGCCTGGTTATCATGAGCAGACAAAAGGCAAGGCTATTGTAACAGGGTACAATAAGTGAGAAGAGAAGGTATATTGGGGAAAGGGTTAGAATGGACGCAGGCTACAAATATTGAGTTTAGGAAGGGGTTGTTAGTCTTGAGAAAGAGAAATGTTTATCCAGTCTATTGTCTCCTGGAAGTCGAGGGACAAGACATGGCAGGCTTGTAAGCAGTTTAATTGTGTATCACTCAGTGTTCTTGGATGTGTATTTACAGGAGGCAAGTTTGCATGCTGATGGAGAGATTTGGCTGTTGTGAAATCCTGCCTTTGGTGTTGGCTATCTCGTGCAGTGCCTTGTTCTGGACATGCTGTAGATGTTGCTTTTGGCTGCAAGTGACTCTGCATTAGGGGCGTGAGACAGCAGATGGTTTAGGGCTACATACAGGTGTAGTTTGGTTTAAGTGTTTGCATGTTGAAATTGATACAATCCAACTAGGGCATGTCTTGCCTGGGCAGCCTTACTATTGATTTGTTTGTGTAGTGCAAACGAATTTTCAAATTTGACACCAAGTTTGTGATAACTTTATAGGGAATGAATGCTTTTCTTGATGGCCCAACTGGGTTCTGTTTACAAAACATGGGATCAAAACCAACCACTGTAGCTACCAGAAATTTTTGTAGAGTATAGCAATTACTTTTGACTGTTAAGTGTTTAATTAGATATACATTGACCAATATACTCTGCTGAATATTACATAAAGTGGCAACAAGGATAAAACTGCATAAAATTAGTGTGGACACCCTTCGGAAGTTATGAAAAGTTGAAAAAAGTGTGACCACGAAGATCACTGGTCGGCGTTGAGTGATTTCTACAGTTGGTTTACTGCGAACGGTAACAATGTCCCCTATTGGTCACATAAGTGAATGTGATCCTGACATTGTATCCTAGACTGAGTACAAGGAAAGTCTCCAATATTATTCTGGGCAAACGATATTAACGATGGAAGACATGCAAGTTACTGAGAAATTTGTGCAAGCCTAAACATCCTGGAGAATTGACTTTTGAAGAACTCTGTGAAGTATTACCTAAACATCATGAGCCAAAGCTATCAGACACACTAGCAAGATTAAAATCCCTTTAGAGAATCAGGTGACCAAAAGAGAGTGTTGCTCAGTAAATGAGTGCCTTGAAAGAACAGAGCAACGTCAAACATGCAAGATCAAATGTTACATGACCAATTGATTGTAGATGTCATAAATGAACAGATTCAAGCAAAACTACTGGCATTGGAGCTCAAGACTGATGAGATTCTGTTGTGCCAGAAAATTTACTATCTGTTGGTGGCAATATAGGCAACACAAAAGGACATGTCACACATGAAACAGCCATCATCCCTGCATGCAGTGACATAAGGTACATGCTGTTGGAGATGTGGTGAAGCTCATTATCCATACAGGCATTGGGCCAGAGACAAGAGGTGTAACAGCTGCCAACAAGTGGGCCATTTCTCCCATAAATGTCAGCAGTCTTGGTGACAGGATCGGACCGAGAGAAGAAAGGATGGATGGGCATTCCGTAGTAGCAGTTTCAAGCCTTTTCCAAACAACACTCCCAAGAGAACACCTTCACCAAGTGGAACAACAGTATAACAATGTATACATATATATACACACACAGATATATACATAAATACACATGTACATAATTCATACTGTCTGCCCTTATTCATTCCGTCGCCACCCCACCACACATGAAATGAAAACCCCCCCTCTCCTGCATGTGCGCGAGGTAGCGCTAGGAAAAGACAACAAAGGACACATTCGTTCACATTCAGTCTCTAGCTGTAATGTATAATGCACCGAAACCACAGCTCCCTTTCCACATCCAGGCTCCACAAAACTTTCCATGGTTTACCCCAGACGC
>JAUUEG010130593.1:0-10708 GCA_032361445.1 Panulirus gracilis | reverse complement strand
TTCCTCTCTCACACCCCTTACATCAGTTCCTCTCACCATTGGCCATTCTGAGAGGAAATGACGTAACGGGTGTGGGGGAGGAATGGGATGTATTAAGGGAAGCAGTAACAAAGGAAAAAAAATGAAAGATATCTGAGACTTATTTGTTGCTAAGTGTTGCGTATGAGAAATACAAATAAAACGGTGTGTGGCCGGGGCCAAATGCTTGCAACTCGCATGTGAATGAGGCAAGGAAAAAAAATCACTAATCTGAGCCTGAAAGGAGGATTTGAAACAAAAGGCACTCTGCTGGCTCACTGCATCACCACAATATCCCTCCTGAAAGCCAAGAGGCAGTGCTTCCTTTGTTGGTGGTTGCCTCCCACCCACAGTCACTACTACAACTTCTACTGCAGAACAGTAGCAGCAGCATTAGTTACTACTTATATCATGATTTCCAACCATCCACTAGCCTTATACTATACCATCACTTCTTTACATCCTTCTTTAACAAACTCGTTCCCAGCTTCTGATTATGGCCTCTGGTAACTTTGGGACAGCACTCATGAACTGTTCACTGTCTGCATCATCCAGCTGATTTAGAACTTAATGGATATAATCAGGTCACCCTCTCTCTCTTTCCCAACCATCCATCACCTTTACATTAAACTAGTATTTCTTTACACCCTTCTTAACCAAACTCTTTCTCAGCTCCTGATCATTACTTTTGGTAACTCTGGTATTGAACCTTGTAAAAAAGTTCACTGTCAAAATCATCCAGTTGATTCAAAAACTTAAAAGGTTATTATCAGGTCACAATCTCTTTTCTCTCCTCTAAAATGGACAGCTATGTAGCCTTCAACCTCTCAATGTAGCTCAAGCCTCTTAATTCTAATATCATCTTGGTTATCCTTCTCTGGATCTTCTCAATAATATCCTTGTGTTCCTTTAGTTGCAGTGTCCAGACCTGAAACTCATAATCCAAATTTGGTCTAACATATGTTGTGAACAGCTTACCAAGCATTTCCTTACTCATATATTTGAATGCAAGTGTAATAGCTGTCAGGAGAGAGTTTGCTTCTTTCACAATTCTCATATGAAGATGGTGACAGTGTAGCTACAATAACTAACCCTTGATCTCTCACAGATCGATCCCTATTTCTTACAGACTACCTCCTGATCTCTCATGGATTGATACCTATTTTAACTATGTAATATTCATACTGGGTCCTTTTCACCATGTCATCACTCATTCATCTGACCAATTTTGGAGGTTTTCCTGGGCCCTTTGTCTGTTGATGCAATCATTTTCATTCCTTATTTCTCTGATGACCTTGGCATCACCCACAAGCATATCTGAGTTAAGTCCTTCTGGCAAGTCTTTTACGTAAAATAAGTGAATAGCACTGGGCCCAAGGCTTCAATGAAACAGACCTGTAATTCAGTGTGATTTTCCAGTCACTTTTATCAAAGACAGACACTACATTTGCCCTCTCCCACATATTGGAACTCTGAGAGGCCCATCAAGTCCTTCAGCACTTTCCTTCCGCACATATGAAGAGACTTCATGTGGTCCATGTGACTTTTATGGGTCAAGATATTTCAATAACCTGATCATTTTGTTTCTCTTAATCTATACTTTCCAAAACTTCTCCCCACTCCCATCTCTCTACACTGGTAGGGGAAATATTCCATCGTGGAAATATTTCTAAATTTGTCATCTAATTCCACACATATTTTGTCTTTCATATATTCTTCCCTCTGAGTCTCTTGCTCTGACTAGTTGTTCTTTAACTGATAATTTACTCCTGACAAACTGTATTAAAGCTTTGTGTTGTCTTTCGCCTTGTGCACAATGCTCTTTTCAAAACCTCTCTACTCCTCCCTCCTTACCTTGCAGTACTCATTTCTTGCTCTCCTATGTCTTGCTGATACTGGTTAGTTAAAGAGTTATTTGTACCTCTTCCACATTACATTGCTGAGTTCTCTTGCTTCCTGACATTTCAGCTGAACTATACCTCTTTCCACTTCATTCTTCCTCCTCTTTTAGCATTCTAAGGACTCTATGTCCTGATTCTCATCTATTTCACAAAACCACCAATAGCACTGGTCTATACTCTTGTTATATAAATTTCTTTTCCCAAAACTACACTCTTAAAACACTTAACCAGCTCTGCTGCCTTGATTTATTTCCTCTTAGGGTCTCATGCTTCCTCTGATCCCACTCCTGCTTCCTCCTCCATCACTGTAAAAAACAAAATAATGCTTGATCACTTTTCTTAAAGGTGCCTCATACATGATGTGTTCTATATCTATGCTCTATTGTGTAAAGAAGGGGTAAGTCAATAAAGGTGTGTTTTCCCACCTAGATCTTGCATGCTCCATGACATGAACCTTTCATTTCACACTCTTGAAATGAGTAACACCTCAAATCATCTACAGGACATTAATCCCTGAGGATCATAAAACAAACAAATAGAACAAATAAGTGACAGTAGACCACATTTAATAAGTTCAGCTACCTTAAATTCCATAGGCTTAATGCTTTTTCATCTGTGTTCTCATTCAAATTCATACCTAATATTGTGATGACACTTCAGAGATCTAGATTTTTCTGATGACATTTATCAACTACTAGTTGTAACTTATGAGTGTTAAAACTCCATGACTGCAGCAGCATCTTAGCTTTAGACAATTCAATTCTAGCAATGTGTAAATATCAAACAATTCTCTTTCAACCTCACACATACCTTGCAAATTATCTACACAGATGTTATCCAATAAAGTTTCTCTTAGAAGGCAAACAGATTCATTAAAATATTTGAAAAGTGGCTTGCAAAAGAAACAGACCTGAGGTTGATCACAACATGACAGTTTTGAATCAGAAAACATCTATTTTAGGATGGGCTGCTGTAGAACAGTATTCCTAACCCATAAAAATCTTGTGGAATCTGTATATACTTAATGAAAGCTGACCCTTAGGAAGGTCCCACAATATCAGCTGTATAGGCAAAGTGGCCTTTTCTGAACTTGTTCAAAATCCATAAGCTTCTGGGTGAGTGGACTGGTCAGCAAAGAGGAAAGGACTGGACTGGTCAGCTAACAACAGCTCGGCAAAATCTTATCGGGACCAGATTTACTGTGGTAACAAAATTATTTATGTGAGGGGGTTGTTATTCCATGTGTGGCGAGGTGGCGATGGGAATGAATAAAGGCAGACAGTATGAATTATGTCTGTGTGTGTATATATATGTATACGTTGAGATGTATAGGTATGTTGTTTGCGTGTGTGGACGTGTATGTATATACATGTGTATGTGGGTGGGTTGGGCCATTCTTTCTTCTGTTTCCTTGTGCTACCTCGCTGATGCGGGAGACAGCGACAAAGCAAATAAATAAATAAATAAATAAATGCCTCTACATGAATGTTCCCACAAAGTTTTGCACCTCAATTTCAAGACTTCTAGCTGAACTTAAGTGGTGGCTGAGGTGGCAGTGCATAACACTCTCTCCCTACAGTCAGTCATCCTCCGACCAAACAAATGAGAGTACATTTTCAGGAGTTTTCTTGTAAGACACTGAATAGCTCATAGCTAGATTTACAAGACAATGCAGAAAATTATCCAAATCATTTGATAATGATAATCCGTCTTCAGATCAGGCAGAGAGTGATTATCTGGGCTATTGATTGTTCCAGCATTGAAAGTTGACCAAGATGAGGCAGCAAAAATGAGGGCATTCCTGCCAGTATCTGCCAGACCTAGACCACATTGCAGCAGACTGACGCAGCTGCAATTTGGTTTTTGCCACAATGAGAAATTATCAATGACATACAATGATTACAAAAAAGATTTATAAAAAACTAATAATCAGTAATCAATTTTATGAAGTCCATAAACAAGAAAAGATGTGCAGTGGCAACTTATTTGATGCTCATGCCTTACTCCTGCACTTATTATTGTATTGTGCTGATATATCTAAAAAATTTCTACACATCATAAGAGTTAGAGTACAGGGTGAAATATACTTCTGAAGTGAATTTTCTCACTGTTAAGAGAATATATATCTTTAAAACTGTTGGGTTAAAACATCTTTTCAGCAACATGAAAAAGTGAATTTCAAGGGCAAGACAGGGTAATATATTTACAACTTTAAGGCTTCAACATAATCCTGAAAGGGGAAATCACAGACCCTTTGCCACAATTTTGAAGATGACACTGATTTAGATTCCTTTTCTCCTCTTCCAATTTCCATACGAAAACTATATTCAACTGTTCCTGTATCACTTTACTGTATAGTGCATTTAGGGGAGTTCTTCCTTAATCGTTTTGTTCAAGTTTATAGACATCCCAAGGCTCTCCAAAAAATCATGGGGTAATGGCGGATGGACAGGATTCCATGGAAGCCTCACCCAATGCTGTCCCTCCTCATACTACACAGTGTCACTGAACATCTTCAAAGTAAAGTGATCACAGTAGCTTCTTTCTCTCTAATTTATACCAATATTATCCAGTTACCACAATCTATTTACAGGTTCTATGACCTATTCACTTTATTCTTGAAAGTCAAAAGGTGAAAATTAGGTTCTTACTCGCATCACTAGAAGTTCTGTACATTACCCACCACAGGTTTAGGTGTTTTAAAGATCTGTCTATAGAAGATGAAACCTACATGTCAAACACTTCCCAAAAAGTGACAATCCTAGTATTTTCAATCACATCCTGAACAAAGTGTTTATCTGCCAGCTGAAAAGCAGCTCTCTCAATACCAGGGCTATGGACACTCATATGTAAATCATCAATCACTACAGTTGTAATCTTAATCTCATCTTCCTTCAAACCCAGCTTTGTTACTACACTAGTCACTGGGAATTTCCCCTCTCAAATCTGTTTGAAACACATCTATTCCCAATCTCAATTTTTCATGAGATGTTAAATTCAACCTTTCAGCAGATGGCTCCATAATAAATGAGCACTGTAAACCAGGATAAAAAATAATTCAAGTTTCAAACCATCAACTACCTAATAGACTGCCAACCTCCTCTGTTGCCACTGCTAAGGGAGAAGATGGTAAAACTGGCTTAATAATTATTTTCGGAATACCATTTCTAGTAACCACTCCAACAATTTTCGATGGTTTCTAATGTTTATGTTTCCCCTAAGGTGTCATTCATGAGTCTCAATTTGGCCTTTTTCCGTCCTCTGCATGTTATCCCCCCCCTTTTACCATTATAGGAAGAAGCATACATAGCATAGGTAGATGGCCTTTCATTTTACACTTTAGGCAGGTTGAGCTGATCTCAAAATTACTAAGTGACTTGCTTTAGTACATCTGTAACACTGTCTACACTCTCTTAACACATTCCTTCCAATGGTGAACTGTCACACAACAGTACTGTCCAGATTTGTGGATCTTCCTCCTGGGATACAAGTGTTAATAATTCCTGGTTTCTTTGATATGATCACATAATTTCCAATATTCCTTTTAGAATGTTAGGTTTTATCTCAGCTATCAACATCACTGAAGCTGTGGAGGTTACTTTCCAGCCAATTAATATACTCCTCCAAACCTTTAATCGCATCATCATTATTAGGGTACTCTGTCTTACATATCAAGAACGTCTACTCTTCAGCTTCTACTGGTAATAACCTTAAAACTCACTTGATATCACTTGACCAATACCTTGATAAGCTCTCAAACTCCTTTCACCGGTTTCTATCTGTGCAGTTGTTGGACTTACATCACTTTATATTTAGTAACATCCTGGTTAACACAAGATGAACTTCCACCAAGTCACCATTTTTTTTCATACATATTCACCATTTCCCATGTCAGGGAGGCAGCGTCAAAAACAGATGATTGAGCTTTAGAGGAAAAAATACTCACTTGGTACCCTTCTCTGTTCCTTCTCTTGGAAAAGTAAAACAGGAGGGGAGAATTTCATGCCCCCCAACTCCCACTCTTTTAGTCACCTTCTATGACAAGTAGGGAGCGCATGGGAAGTTTTCTCTCTCCCTATCCCAAAGAATAATAAGCATATATAAATTTTTGTAATACATATTTGCCATTTCCCGCTTTAGCGAGGTAGCATCAAGAACAGAGAAACAAACCTCATAGGGAGAATCCTCACTTAGCCCCCTTCTCTGTTCCTTCTTTTGGAAACATAAAAACTGGAAGGAAGGATTTCCAGCCCCCCACTGATGAGTGTGTAGAAGGCGAGAATGTTATCTCGGAGAGCAAAAATGGATATGTTTGAAGGAATAGTAATTTCAACAGTACATACGGTTGTGAGGCATGGGCTATGGATAGGGTTGTACTAAGGAGGGTGGATGTGTTGGAAATGAAATGTTTGAGGTGGTTTGATCGAGTAAGTAATGACAGGGTAAGAGGGCTGTGTGAATATAAAAAGAGTGTGGTTGAGAGAGCAGAAGAGGGTGCATTAAAATTGTTTGGATATATGGAGAGAATGAGAGAGGAAAGATTGACAAAGAGGACATGTGTGTTAGAGGTGGAGGGAACAAGGAGAAGCGGGAGGTGGAAGGATGGAGTGATATAAGATTTTAAGTGATCAGGGCCTGAACGTACAGGAGGTTGAGAGGCGTGCAAGGAATAGAGTGAATTGGAACGATGTGGTATACTGGGGTCAACGTGCTGTCAATGGACTAAACCAGGGCATGTGAAATGTCTGGGGTAAACCATGGAAAGGCCTGTGGGGCCTGGAAGTGGATAGGGAACTGTGGTTTTGGTGCATTACATATGACAGCTAGAGACTGAGTGTGAACAAAAGTGGCCTTTTTTTTTGTCTGTTTTCTTGGGGCTACCTCGATGAAGGAAGGGGTACTGATGCCGTTTCCTGTGGGGTAGGGTAGTGCCAGGAATGGATGAAGGCAAGCAAGTATATGTACATGTGTATATATGTATATGTCTTTGTATGTGTAAGTATATGTGTATATGTTGATATGTATATGTATGCATATGTGCATGTAGGGACATTTACTTATATATATATGTGTATGAGTGGATGGGACATTCTTTGTCTGTTTCCTGGCGCTACCCCCTGACGTAAGAAATGGCGATCAAGTATAATAATATAAAAATATATATTTCTTTGTTGTTCTAGTTTCAATTGCTCCTGGGCAGACAACTGAGGAGAGAAATGTAAGTTGTTAAGATTAAAAACAAAAATCTCTCTCTCTGAAGTGGTGTCCAAGAACATCTGGAACAACAAAATTACTTTAGGTCACCACAGAAGACAGAAAGCCAGTTAATTTTTGTGGCCCACCAAACACTTGATTTATGCATGTATTTTTTCAATGTTTTCTATATGAGATTTCTATACTTATTCTGGTATTGCCTGCAAAGCATTATATGAACTTTTTTGCAATGATGTTAGATATTACAATGAGAAGTAGATATGTTCATTATGAAGTTCTCAGCAAATTACAAGATAAAGGGCTTCCTAGGACCTTCCTAATTCACCTTAATATTTGCCTATTCTGTTTATAGCCATACATGATGCAATGAATTTTTTTCTGATTTCTCCAATACTTACCTAGGGTTTAGCAATTCTTTCAGCAAATTCACAACTGTACCATTTCCTTACTTGTGTCAAGAAGACCTGCTTCTCTTTCATATTCTTGAAATAAAGAGTAGTCCCTTGACCATCCAATTGTATAATTGCTACTTACTCCAAACAATCTACATCAGTTGTTTGAAAACCTATGAGTGCTTCCTTTGCAGATCAAGCTAATATGTTACACAAAAATTACATAATCTAGATTATTACTATGGTCTAAATAGTTAAACAATGTTCCACTTCTCCTGTCTGCCTGAGAATTCTAGACCTTAACGGAGGATAGTATATTTTTGAGCTGCACTTCAGTTTCAGGAGAGATGGGATTGCCAGGAGGAAATTTGGGGGCACTTTGCTGTGATTTTAAAAACTGTAATCTCTTTTGTTAAGTTAAACTTTTGATTCACAGTGACACTTAACTTTTCATATCCCTTTTCTCCCTCACCAAATTGCTCACAATCTGGAGTTCCCCTTAATTACTCATAACATTTATGTTCATCATGGTAGCATTGTCTACGGAGTTCCTTAATAATCACCTTAGAGGAGTTCTTATGTGAGGCATTCATTATCTCTGTCAAGTGCAAGTAAACAAGTATTAACAGCTCTGGTGACCCAAACTTGCTGTTTTATCAACATTACATGAAATTCTGACACTGGGTAAAGAGATTACAAACAACTCCCAATCAATTGACTACACTGGAGAATTTTGATAAGCTGCCACTTTATATGAATTGACTTATTAAAAGTTAACCCATTTTCTTATGCTATTTCTAATTCTCTAATTTACTTTGGAGGCAAAAATGTTCACCATTGAAATATTGGTTCTAGTCAAATATCTATATTAAAAGGAGAGTGATGCTGTTATCATCTTAAATCAATCAAATATCTATTGCAAATTTAGCATTCTGTGCACACTATTCTCCACTCATTCCAAAATTATCATTACTGTGACAATATCAAAGCTCTACATTAACAACCCCTACTTGACAACTGCATCACATGCATTAATCAAGTGCAACAGTTCACTTGACACAACTCAGATTTCACAGCAAGATCATTATAACCAAAAAGTAGTGTGACCAAGTGATCTGCAAAAGAACACTTCACTTAGCAGGTTACTATAATGTTATCAATGGACACCAGATACCTGGAAGATCTTAGTTTCTGTGTTATATACATGATACTAACAGAAGAGCATTATGCCCAACTTAGCCACTTGGTGTATTCCTATTTAATGTTCAGACATAAAACACAGTTTCATATGCAGTTCAAAGGACCAGAAGAAAGGATCTGAGGTGGAAAATCACAAGAACTTAGATACAAAGATGTAACTTTGATGCAACAGTACTGCTACAGTCATACCTTCAACACATCACATCCACTGGTCACCATTCCTTTCTTAACACATCAAGGAGATTGATGATAAAACACACGAGTGTACCCTACTGCACCATGAACTGATTCTCTTAAACAGTTTATATCTTGAGCTAACAGACACAATTCCAGTTGACAGAAAGGATGTGGAGTTAGTCCTAAATGGTGAGTACTGAACAACAAAGAAAAAATAATAAAAGATTCAAGAAAACACCTTTATCAGTAACTAGCAATGAAATCATGGTGACCTTCATCACATAAGATTCCTCGGGCGAGAAAATAAAGAAAGGTGATATTTTGAACTATCTAGAACCCCTACAAGTAAAACAATGACCCAAGTGGATCCACAACAAGGAAGCAATTGACTTAACTCCACTTGACTTGCTAATGAGTAAGTGTGGGTGACCTTCATTTACACTGCACTGCACCCCTGTAACTCATGCCAGTCTGCTAATGATGATGACTCAATCCAATCTTGGGGTCACACTCTGCATGTGTTCACATTCTCAAGCCCAACTGGAAGTGCCATGCTTATACCCTTGCAACATTATTCCAGTTATGTACAATTTAAATATGTGAAAGTATCAAGAATTATTACACTATATTAACACTTCCATTATCAAACACTTTATTAAGAACTAAAAAAAAATCATATAATTTGTTTTTATTTTCACAAAAAATGGAAACTCAACATCATCATGACGCTATAGGTATGTTTCGCCAAAAGCCCTCAATGGTAGAATATTGGAAAGCAAGAAACTCATATAAATAATGAGTCTATCACTTCTTTGTGATTTATGGCCCCATGCAATTTACTATAAGTTCAACAGGACTCATTTACAGCATACAAGGTTATGATATTTCTGAAGCCATCAACAGAGGATTACACACATGATAAATTGGCTAAACAATGATAAAAACTATAGCACTCAACACAACTTATCATGTGGTATACACTCATAAGGGCTACAAACAACTTTTATTGAGTATCAAGACTCGGCTATTCAAGTGCGTTTGAATAATTTACTTGCATAATAATTTTTATGAATTAATCTCTACAATCATACAATTGTATAAGCACCAAGTAAAGCAAATATTGCACAATAAACTTCAAGGTTTCGTCATACATTCCAATATGGTGAAGGTTGAACTCCACACAAAAAGTATCACCAAAAGATAATTCAATCATCAAAATAATATTACACATACAAGCTGTATATGAAACTGTGGTGAACTTCACTAAAGTCCCATATTCTAAAACAATCAGCCTACAAGATAATTTAGTCTTTACATAAAATCACAACTTTAACGGGATCCTGTTGTGTAAAACAAACAAGTTATTGTATAAGAAATCATCTCTTTAAAATGAAATGTACATAACCACCTTGGAATAAACAGATCTCAAAACAAAGGGTAATAATAGTAAGAGTTATAAAGATTAAGAAAAATGGGGATCATCATAACCTGTCAGAGATCAACAGAATCTATGAACACCTCACTAAGAAGCTGAAATACATCTTAATTTTGTTATTAAGTGAAATGACAAACTAATTCATGACTGCATTTTATAAGTGATTTTGAGTGTTAATTGAGATGTAGTAAAGAACACCTGATGACAGCATGTAAATGGGGACTGTAAAATGCACTCATTTCTCATATAGCTATCTAAGTTGAAAAAATATTTGGTGCCTGAGGAGGTTAGGTTTCATAGTTCCATCAATTGTCTCCCCTACTTTTAAATTAATTAGGGTAAAAGTCTAGTTTAGTTCTGCATTGTTATTA
>JAUUEG010130483.1:0-10708 GCA_032361445.1 Panulirus gracilis | reverse complement strand
CTCTATCCATAGCCCACGCCTTGCAACCATACAACATTGTTGGAACCACTATTCCTTCAAACATACCCATTTTTGCTTTCCTGTTCGCAAAAGTATAGTTTCAAGGGAACAATAGCCATTTTCTATACTGTTTAGACATAATTAATTAGAAAACAACACTTATTACCCAGGAACAAAAAAGTAAAAATTTGTTATGCAGTGTAATGTTTTCCAAAACTAGGAATGGTTCTCTTAATCTGTTATAAAAAAAATGCTTTTTAATGGTTTATATGCATCTTTTTATAAATGAAGATGATTTTTACTTACACACTTGGAACTTGGAAGGCCTAAAAACAGTTGCACGTCAAAAGAGTTAAAAAAGAATTAACTTTCTTCATTATGATGAAATGGAAAACCATTTACTTGTGACCATTTATTTGTTTATGTACTTTTAATATTTTGAGGTAACTGCTAATTATATGAGACAAACTTTAAAATGTGAATGTCTTAAAAGTATATGAAAAAATAAGAATTCTGTGTGAGCAATCATTGTTTATTCACTCAATGTTTAAAAGATGAGAGAAGTGAGAAAAGAATGGAACCTACATGTCATGGTTAAAGTTTCTGTGGAGCTCCCTTTAGGTGATTGTCTGTTGTAGATATTTTTGCTTTTTTTTTTTGTCATAGCTCTAGTTCTGCAATAGAGATGTGGTAGATTTATACATCTATTAAGCATCTTTTACCAACTAATGCTCTGTTGATACAAATTTGTCTTTTTTCTTTTAGGACTGAACGAATCAGTGACTCGAAGTTGTGGACCACCACCAAGTGTTGCAGTTGTGGTTAGCAGAAGTAGTAATGACAGGTTCAGCTCTCTCTTCTCACCACGTTCAACTGGAGCTCGCAACTTTCCTATCAATCTTTTACGCTCACCAGTTTCAAACCATACACAACCACCACCTAATGTGACAATACCTCCTGCACCACTTCCCCCACATGTACTTTCCTCCCACCTCTCATCCCCATTATCTCATCTCCCACCAACCAATCCTCGAATGACCCTTTCATCATCTCACCCAGTGTAATCTAATTCCGTTATACCAACTTTTGGAGTATTTTCTAATTCAGTTCAATCTCAAAGTTCCCAGCCTAGAGGGCCTCATCCACCTGCGCCATCTACAGGGTCACGAACCCGTTGGACTCCTGGAATACATAGTCGTATTGTACATAATATTAGTAGTTTACAGCATATAGCATCCTCTACGGGTGGGCAGGAAGAAACTCTTCAGATCTCGTCCCAAGATATAGGGGAAAATCATCAGTCAGAGGTATTTAACAACTCCGATCTTGGGACACCTTCCTTGTCTTCATCCCAACCTCCAAGAGGTCCTTTGCGCTTATTAGAGAGATCTGGGAGAGGCCAGGCAGGCTCTGCTATGAGTCGTAGGACATTTCGCCCCATGCGACGTTATAGATGAGCAACACTTAGTTATAACAGACTTCACAGTCATGCAAAGAGATGGAAAATAGTGGCAAAAATGACTGATGATTATCATACTACCCATTTGAAATGTTATAGCTTTGCTGTTTCTTCCATAACTTCCCTAAATTATCAGATAATTGAAGGAAGTTAGGAAAATTTTATCTTTGTGTCAAATATCAACATACCATTTCCTTTTCTCTGTTATAGTGGCCCATGCATTTTTGTATTTGTGCATATTCCCTCACTCTGTTACTCAAGCACAGTCTGTCTATATACTGTCTCTGATGCCTATTCTGTTTGGGAATTCCCACTGAGTGAAGGGGGCATGGCAAAAGAGTCTCTCCTTATCCTTGCCCTTAAATGGCTCCCTTTGCTTACACCATTCCACACATTTCTCAATGGGGGGTATGGCAAAAGAGTCTCTTCTTATCCATGCCCTTAAATGCCTCCATTTGCTTGCACCATTCCACACATTTTCCCACCATTTCTTTCCCTTCAGTACTCTTCCACTGTTTTCCCCAATGCCCCAGGTGGCCTACCTCTTACACAAACCCCTTTAATCATACTGTGATACACTTTCCTTGCAACCCCCCATTTTGTATTCTTTCTGTGTGCCCAAACTACCTCAAAGTATTGTTTCACCTACTCTACCACTCCACAATTCATGCGCTAAGCATTCCTTGCCTTGCCAAATCTCTCATGTGCCCCTCATTTCTTTCGTTATTCCATCTAGTCATACCGCATGCTCCTTTCAAATAGTTCATTTCTATGGCCTGTATTCTTGACCTCAGTGACTCATTCCATATTAATGTTTCAGCTGCATAGGTCTGGATTGGGAGGACAATGCTATCCCTCAAGCCTTCCTTCACTTCCATCCTTACCCCTCTACCCTTCACTATTTTGTTCAGGGACCCAATGACTTTTTTTGACTTTTAGCTTATAACTGTCTTTTTCAACATGATGCTCTACATTTTTAGAGGTATCCTTACCATGTGTATCTTTTCCACAAGCTCAGGCCTTCTTGATATTCCAACTTCCACACTCACCAGCCCTCATTTACCTTTTGGAAAATTTGAAGGACATATGCCAAGTGTGTCCTTCAGTTGAAGAAGGGAGATCTTGAAGCAGAAAACCCTACTACCCAACAAAGTATTTAGCATTCATCAAGAGCTGTTGTAGCTGGTCAAAGCACTCAAATCAATAAACCAGTTATCTAGTGATAGTTTCCTAACCAGGATTAGATAAGAACCTGAATGCTGGCTACTGTCAAAGTCATGTCCACAGTAACATCAGATCTAAAGTTTCATCAGTCCAAAATTAGTGAAATAAAGATTATCATTTTATTGTTTCAAAGTAAGAATTCATGCCAAAGAATAACCATTTGCATCATGTTGACAAGAATCTCTGCATGTAGAAACTGATTTTTATACTGTTTATTTTTTAAAGGGAAACCCTAAAATTTGGTCACGTTTAACTGTAGTCTTGTAGTATGTGTGTAATTCACAGAAGCTAAAGGAACAACACCTACGAAGTCATTTGACCATGGGTCATGGTGTTTCATAGCAGTATGAGGTTCAGATCCAAGTTAAAAAGAAAATTCTATGTTTTCTCTTTTGCCAAAGGTTCCAGTCACAGACAGAAGTCCTCACTGAGGTCAGGCCTTAAATGAAACAAAAAAGAACAAGAAGTAAGGAAAGACAAAGAATGTATGAGTTTTTATGGAATGTATGAGTTTTTATGCCTCTTAAAAATGAACAGGCCTTAGCTGTTCAGAAAATTTGAGATGGAAAAGTTCCAAAGCTAAGCAATGTTGGGAAGGAAAATTAACACACTTCTATTTTACCAGATTATGGTATTCTGAATTGGGAAGAGTATACTTTGAAAACACATTTCAACAGAGAACAAGTAAAAAGTTCTTTCCATAAAAGGAGTATCATTCAGAGAAATTTTATTGTGATCACTAGAGGTTGTAAGAAGTTTTTCATGATTTACCACCATTTCCCACATTAGTGAGGAAGCACCAGAAACACATGAAGAAAGGCCACACCTGTTCACATCCATTCTCTATCTGTCATGTGTAATGCACTGAAACCACAGCTCCCTATTCACAACCAGCCTCCACAGGCCTTTTTATGGTTTAAGAAGTTAAATGGATTAATTAGTAAAGTACAATACAGAAATTACTCCACTGCACATGTATGTATGTATAGAGGGCACATGTAATTGCTAAGTATTTAAACTATTTACACATGAGTGTTATGCACTCAGTGCCAATATTAGACAAAAACTTCTGCAAGCAAATCCAGGGTGATTAGAATGATCAAGAAGAAGACTTATCTGGCCCTTATGTTCTCACTACTGCCTTTTAAAGAATGCTGCAGAAGTACTTGCTGCTTCATTAAATGATATTAAGATTAGTAAACATTACAGTTTTGTTTTTCTTTTGCTCTGAGTTTCTCTTAAGGACATTAGTCCTTCCTGAGGAATCTGCCTGTGACAATGGGGCAGGCCTTAGTTGTCCAGAAAGACATGAGATGATGGAGTTCCAGAGCATATTGGTATGGGAAAAGAAACAGTCATCACAATGGTTTGCCAGCTCACCCGTGACTTGTGAACAGCCACACAGTAATCATGTAACTCTGGGGTATGCTCTCAACATGGATACACATAGTGTAGGAGGTTCATAGTAAAGGAAGAAGATGAAGCAAGAAGAAAGTCAGCTCAGTCCAAGAAGAGTCATCCACATGATTCTAAGCATGAATTTAAACACAAAGCAAAAGTAATGGACGAGAAGCAGAAGTCTGGAGATCCTGAAGTAGATTGACAGATCAAAATAGCTAAGAAGCCATGGGAAAGGAAGTGTATCCAGTCAGAATAGGTCAGTCAGGAAAGCATGGGTACAATGGATGGAAAATTAAAGAAGACAAAAGTCATTCAAGACTGCTGTGCTGTTATGAAAAAGATAAGTATGAGGACAGTGCAACTACTGAGGACAGAAACAAGGGTAGATGTAAAGAGGCAGGCAATGAAATGAAGAATATATGCAAGAAGAGAACCATCTTTTGGACAAGGAAGAAACGGAAACTGGAGAAGGGGAGTATGTCAGAAAGGGATTATGTCAGAAAGCTATGTGATGCAGTCAACTTGACAAATGCAGGTCAAGAAGTAAGTTAGGTTAATAGGAAAGTGCAGGCAAGGCAGTAGAGAAGGGTCAATGATGGTAACATGTGACATGGTGATGTGTAGTCAAGTTACTTAAGCAGGTATATAAACTTGGCATAAGGCAAAAAATAGACCAAAGATTGAAATATTTTTCCATTAGGTGTGGTGAGGTGCTTATAAATGTGATTCGGGCAGCTTTGGTGTTTAGTAGTGAAATGTTGTGATAATGAATTTTTTTTCTTACTGAATTTTCAGAATGGCTTGAGTGAGAATTAAAGATACAGAGGGAGAGTGAGAAACCATGTTGAAAGTGGATTGGAATTCTAAAATTCTTTGGACAGTCAAACAATGTATGGAGAACTAAAGAAATGTATGTATGAGAGAGGTAGATACAAGAAAAAGCAAGACATTTTATAAATGTACAGTAAGGTTGTCTGTGTATGTAAGTTATGTTGTTATGGAAGAGGAGCAGATACATGCACAGCCTGAGACATTTGAAGAGAACTCATCATGTAACATGCTGTTATAGACTGGACAGTGACATGTGGATGTAGAGATAAGTGTTTTTATCTCCTGCATAGCATGTCAGACATGTAGGTATAGTTTGTTCATTTAACAGTTGTTGCTAGGAGTTGCATTGTAGCCTTAACATTTGTCATAGCCTGAAAACTCTAAACTTGCTCACCTGTAAAATCTCTGTCTAGATACACAAACTCTATGCAAGGAGACCTTGCTAATCATTGCTCCATTGCTCTTACTTCCAGTGTCTGCAAATTCTTTGAATCTCCTTAATTCTCAGTTTCTCAAACATTTATTCTCTCCCTCCCTTCTTTCTAATTGCCAATATGGCTTTTGCAGGCAAAGCCTGCTGGTAATCTCTCCTGTGTGACTCATTTCTAGTTACTGTGTCTCAGGGATTTTGATAAATCTTTTGTCATGGCCCATTACATTTCTGGAGCATTTGACTGGCTGTGGCATAAGTCTTTGGTTTGTAAGCTTCCTTCATCTGCTTCTTTTTTTTTTCAAATGCAGAACTTCCTCTTTAGCCAAACCATAGCATTGTTCAATGATAGAATTACTTTCCCCTCATATCCTATTAACAGTCGTGTCCCTCAAGGTTTTATCTTCTAACCTTCTCTCTTTCTTCCCATCATAAATGGTCTCTCATCATTTAACCCTTGTCACTCTTACACTGATGAATCCACTGTACACACTTCTACTTACTTTCCCTCCCTCTCTCACCCTAATTCTCATTCTTTTTCTCATATGGAACATGTCTTCTCTTGATGTAGACCTGTGCAGCATCTAAGAATGGGGATGCAGTAACATGGTTAAACTCTTGTACCAAATTGCAATTTCTGCCTGTATTTCTGTGTAAATTTCTTTTTTTTCTCTTCTCTCCAGCTTCAAAATACCCCAATTTATCCTTGCAATAACATTTTGGTGATATCTATATCCTCTGCTTTATCCTGGAAGTAGCCTACAGAATCACCATCACAAAGTCTGCTCTCTAAAACCTGGGGGTGTTATGTAGGTGACATTCATTTTTCTTGTGAGCAGTTATTGAATATATAGAGGAGTTGTATTCATTCCAGCATGGAGAACTGCTTATATGAATAGGGTGGGTATTCATATAATCTGTTACTTAGATTGGAATCAAAAACTCTCAGTCCTATGAATTCTCCAGGGATCACCTCTCTCCAACCACCCTCTCTACTCTGCTGTGATGTTGCTGCCTGTTTGAAAGGTATTATATTGGTCACTGGTCTTGTGGGGTGTCTGTGCCGGCTAGGCGTGGACCCATGGCACATGACTGGCTGTTGCTTTCCAGTTTGTTTGGGGAGACTGGTTATGTGAAAATTGACTTTCATGATACCTCCCTTTTTCTTCCAACAGTAAAGCTTTTTCCCATAACCTTTCTACCTTTATAAGTAAGGTCTGCAAGCACTGGAGGAGTGCTGATTTATTTTTTCTTTCTTTTTCTCATACTCTTGTTTTAATTTCACCTAAGAAGGCTGTAATTGGGGCATGTTTTTCCCTTACCATGTTTGTC
This sequence comes from Panulirus gracilis, assembly GCA_032361445.1. Taxonomy (NCBI): domain Eukaryota; kingdom Metazoa; phylum Arthropoda; class Malacostraca; order Decapoda; family Palinuridae; genus Panulirus; species Panulirus gracilis. The sequence goes on along the minus strand of JAUUEG010130483.1, from coordinate 4,031 downwards.
ATTGTATAAGACAAAAAAGATACTCATGAAACTTTATAATTTTGTTTCCTTCAATGAAAGAATTGCATGGCATAAAACTCATAACTATAGTTTGGATTTTGCCTGATCTGTGCCATTTATATAAAGGTTTGACCAGTAACTAAACCTACCTCACAACAAAGAAAATTCAACTATGTTGAACCTTCAGAGTTGTTTCTCAACATTTATAGAAATGAATAGCATAAGACCCACAACTTGTCTGATTTTTATACCATTTATGAAATAATTTTAACCTGGCTCATAACTTTAGATTCAACCTTTGGCAATGGAACTTGATACAAATGTTTTTTGTATTTTTCAAACAATATTTCCACCCGTTCTTAATTCACTCCAAGTAACTCTGCTTCATTGCAAGTGACACAAATGTTTCTAAGAACAACCTTCTAGTGTACTCCACCATTCACACACCTGATGAGCCAGTCATCCAGGGACATACATTAAAATGACTTATTGATTTATTATGCAAAATTATCTGGCACGTCAACACCTTAGGTCATTTGTGGCATACATCCATTTTAGAAAGTATAAGATGATCATAGATACACAGGTTCAAATGTCATGAAATACTTGAATAAGTACTACATCTTGCTCTGTAATGTATAATGGTTTCCCTAAGGAAACCAGAGTAGATATATCACAGATATCTTCCAGTATAATCTTGAGTATAGAGGGAGGATTTAACACTTTCTTCTTGATGAGACCTGGCCTAGCAGAGACTTTGCAGGTCTACCCCCACAGCTCAGGCTGGTTCCAAGTTGTTGAATTGAGTTGTTGGACGGCGAAACTTTTGGAAGGCACAGCCTTCAGGCCCATGTAACCATCACAGCCTGACTGTTCTGGTACACTTTGTAAATATTTATCCATGGCCTTCTCTGATTTCTCTACTGTGCATCTTGCAGTGTTTCTGATTCTTAAGGAATTTTGTTGAATAGTCTTGGGCCCAGGATGCTTAATGTTCTTTTTTAATGTCTATTATGCCTTTTGATTGTAAGGGGTAATATCTTACCGTTTTCTGTGCCTGTCCTACCTCAAGAGGATATGTTTGAGTGTAGGTTTGGTACCATGCCTTCTATGATTTTTCAAGTTTAAATGATGATACACTTTTCCCATCTGCACTTCAGTGATTTCGGTCATTCCCAGTAGTTGTGATTTCCCTAACTATTTCGGTCATTCCCAGTAGTTGTAATTTCCCTAACTATTCTTTTAATATGGGACTCTGACTATAGGTTGTGGATGATGTTAACTCCCATGTCTTTCTCACACAGAGAATACTAAAGTTTATTTCCTTATAGATACTAATCCTGATGAGGCCTTCTTTCACAATTTATCCCAACCACATTTGATAACATTTAGTCAGGTTAATTTTCATCAACCATGTATCAGACCATCTTTGGAGTCTGTTTAGGTCACTTTGTAAGTTGTTGCAGTCTGGCATATTTCTCACTTCATGACCTTTGCATGATTTGCAAACATATTCAGTTAGGAGCCCATACCTTCAGGCAAGTCATTTACACAGATCATATAGAGGCTTTATTTCACTATATCCAATCCGCATATGTGTGTTATTACCTGTGTTTATATGATCTGGTGTGGCCAGCCCTCTCCTTAACAAAAACTGCAGAATGCTAAGGAATGTACTGTTGGGGAATGTCCTGACACACCATCACTGACCATCACTGCATTCTTTGCAGGAGGTCCATTATCACAGGTTCCATGTTGGGCATGAACATGATGCGCTCTTAGGGAAAGCTCATTACTTTTCTTAATAATGATTTCTTGAAGGCATACACTACAATTTAGGTAAATGGAAGCCTTTATGTGCTGCAGTTCTTTCCATTTAGTGCAGATTTTTTGGCAATACCATTGCATCACATGAAATCACTTTCTTATGGCTGATATAGTTTTGTTAAGTCGTTTTTCACTATGTTTCCTGCCTAACTTTCTTGGAGGCAGTATTGATGGAGCATTCTTTTATTTTCCTTTCATGGAGTCCACCGCATATCACTCGTGAGAAGATGGCAGTATCCATCTTGATATCTGACCGTATTGAATTAAGTGGAGTGGAAGCTCCTTCTGGAGGAGTATTTAGTTCTGTGTCCTCCCCTGATTATAGCATCTTAAGAAATCTCCAGTGCTGTTGGTGACCTGGTCTCATCTTTTGACATCTATTTTTTGTTCACCCATACTAGATACTTCAAAAAAGGCTTTAAAGTTTTTAGTAGCTGCTACTAGATGCTCGGTCAGGACTTCTGAATGCATATAGACTGTTGTGGGGACTTAACCATCATTATCCCTGTGGGTTTTAATGTTTGCTTTGATGTTGTGTGGGAGATCAATTTATAATTAGACACTTGCCTTGTATGTCTCGACTGTGACTAGAAGGTCTTTGTTGGATGTCCTTGAGTGCTGTGGTGATGCTACACTGTAAGACATCTGTATGTTAGTCTTTTGTTGTAGAGGTCTTTCTTTGATGATATTGTAAGGCTTCATCCCGGTTTCTTACTATAGCTCTAGTATGCAGATTTTCTCACCTCGTTTTATGTTTCTTTAGTTTTGATTTGTAAATATTTCTTTATTCATCCTTATGTGTTCACATGTTTTATCAAAGGCTAGATGTTCATCTCCACAGTTGGGACTACTGACTTTTGCCTGTCCTTGAGCATCATTGTTGGTTACAACACATGATACATATCTGCCTCTCTGAATGACATATTTTCCTAAATGTTCACACTTTTGGTAGTTAAAGCAGCACCTTGGATACAGCACGTAGTGGTAGACACTCATTGCAAGTTATGTCTCCATGATCTGATCAGGAGGTTCCTTGTCTAACCAATTCTTTTGTTTTGTTTTCTCTGAGTACCTAAAGAGCTCTCAGTTGAAAATAACTCCTCTGATGCAATTCAGGTACCAGATGGGAGGTACATCAGTATCTACCCCAAAAGCTGCTTTAGTTCTTGTAGCCTATTATCCCAAGACAGGTCCTGCCTGTAAAAATGCCATGTCATCTCCTATCAGGCTGATTCCATTAAGCTTTCCACAGCACGGTGTAATGCTCCTGTAGATTTCACAGCAGAACATTATGTCCCAATAGATCTCAAATACTGACAGGCCTTCAATCACTTCAGCAAACTTTATTTGTAATTATTTGGGAAATCTGTGATAGGAAAATGCCTCAGCAAGATTCTTATCAGTAGTTTCTGGGCCCTTATCTTGACTAAGTCCCCTTTTCAATAAAGAAGATAGGGCTCAAAAGTCAGCATTGATATGTTCCATTTCCAGTCCTTGTTTGGTGATTTTGTTTTTTAGTGTTGGGATGTAGTCATGAGCTAGGAACTTTCACATTCTGGTGAGAAAAGGCATTCTCTGTAGCTGAACTAGCTCCAGTTGTCAAGGTGCTCCTATGGGGTCAGTGCCCAGTAGGGCTTTCACTCTTGAAGAAGACACATTAGAGGCATGAAGACCTTTCCCATTGTTAGCCATAGCCTCTGGTGGTCTCCTGCTTCCATAGACAAAGGTGACATTAAATGTGGTAACTACCATGGCTCAATTTCCCTGTTATCGATGGCAAAGTTGCTTAATCTGGCCTCTCGGCAATGACTAGTCAAGCTTGGGTGACCCCTCTTGGTACCAAAGTCCTTCCTAGTAAATCTCATTGCTTCATTGAAGGGTACAACCCTCTCACCATAAGAAGGTGGCCCCATTAGGAAGGTATTAAAGTGATATCTTATTCAATGGAAGATCACAGCACAGGAGAAAATGGTATAGAACTTTCAAGTATTTTGACAGCTGAATAAATCGTAAGCAAAATATTTCATCAGTTTGAATCAGAACTAATTTTAATGGATTAAAACTGTAAGAGATCCATTTTTTCTATTAGCAGGGAGAAAAATGGTCATACAATCACTGTGTAATTTTGCAATCTTACTCTGTGACCTAAAAATTATGTGATTTTACATGAATATTAATGATGAAATTGTTGTAGAGTCTGATTT
>JAUUEG010130261.1:0-10710 GCA_032361445.1 Panulirus gracilis | reverse complement strand
TGTCATGTAGGTACTAACAGTTAACAGAGGTCCAGAAATGAGTGAGCCAATGCAATCACTGATGAATGATTAGTTAAGAGTGAGGTGCACCAACACTTTCTCTTCAGAAATGCATAGTCCTGACCCTGACAGCCCTAAGATAATCCAGGAGAATCTCTCACAATCACAGAACAGTCTGTAGAAAACAGAAACTCTTCTGACTCCAAAAATAATTATTTTAAAGTTTTCTTATACATATACAAGTACTTAAAAAATAGTAAAGTTTTCTCGGAAAACTAACCTGTAACCAAACAAATAAATTACCTCCTCTCTGGTGCTTCTACTTGTGTCTGGTCCTGCATTTTTCTTTCTTCTACTTCCCGTGCTATTCTGTCTCTTGAAGTTCTTTCTTTTGAGTGAGACCTGTCACGGGAATGGGTGTGACGATCTCTAGATCTTGACCTCCTGGAGCGTTTTGATCTTTCCCTACTTCTTGAATGGCGTCTGAAGAAACAGAAACCTTTTAATTTCTCAACATAAATTGCGTACAATTCATATATGCTATTTGTATTTACTTCCTCCCTGCTTGGCTAGTTTAATGTTTCCACAATTCCTACGGAAGACATGCTTCATCACATCCCTCCACACATTATTCTTGTGTAATTTCCACTTATGTCTCTTGTTCCCTACTCTTTTCTAACATTAATGCATAAGTACATGTGTGGTTATTATTTGTATTACAGGAAGAGAATTTTAAATCCAATGTTCCCCAGTCTCTTCACTTATATATATGTATCATGTCTCTACTCCCATGTATGTATATACACACACCCAGCCTAAGCCAGGTACACATTCATCAACCAGCCCTAAGCAGAGGGTAAACACCTGGATTGAGAGTCAAATCCATGCAAACCCAACTCCTGACAGGCCCATGATGACTCATAGTCAGTGGTGCTAACCACTACACCATGGAAATCTGTATGTGCATGTGTGTGATTACTATCTGTGTCACAAGAGTTTTACACTCCTCTTGCCCTGTCTTTTAAAATTGTATACATGCACCATGTCTACTAATATATACGTATAAACACATTCATACACTTATAAATGCCTCTAGGGTAGGATGAACTACTGGGTAGGCTGTGGACCAGCTGCTATGACCAAGATTCAAACACGCCCAAGCAGCATGTGCGTGTGGTTGATGGTCAGTAACACTAACTGCTTCATCACAGAGGTCCATAAAGTAAAATCCCAGAAATTCCATATGTGAATGTGTGTGTGTGTGTGAAGGGGGTGAGAAGGATAGGTGTGATGAAACCATGTAATCAACTGTAAATTTGAGCTCTCAATGGTGACAGGATTGCTTTTTTCCTTTGTTTTTACATGAAATTTGCTGTGATGAAACCATGCGATCAACTTTAAATTTTAGCTCTCAATGGTGACAAGATTGATTTTTTTTCTTTATTTTTACATGAACTTTGCTATCATTCAGAAAATCTAATCAATCAAATATCAATTCAGTAAAAACAGCAAATAAGCATGATAAATAACTGTATGATTCATAACTAATATTAGTTTACCAGGTGTGACAGAAGAAACGGCAAAAAAGAATTCAAGAATGATGTATATACATCACCCCAAGCATTTCAGAGTTACCAGCAGATTCAAGCCCTCATATGCAAACTTTTGCAATGGGATGCCACAACTTCCCTCACCACTTTACCCTCCCTTCCTCCCTAGCCAACACACCATGAAGGGTGGAATGGCACTGTTCTTTATGATAATTACTTGCCCCTGCCATTTTCCCTCTTCATACCTCCCTTATTGCAGGCACAACCTTCTTGCTCTATAATAAAACATTCTCCAATAAAACATTCTCCCCAAAAGTATCTCATCACAGCAGCTAGCAATTTCTATTCTACAAAGTATATGGACAAATTACTGGCAACTGTGTATGGAGGTTAGACCGAGTGTCTCGTAACTTCCCTGGCATGTCTGCTGACAGAAGAAAAGTACAGATTGCCAACTACACTTCCATCATCCCCATGAACACTTCATATGCCCCTCAGGGATGATTCTTTCTCTCCCTCTCCTGAATACTCTGGCCCTCGTACCTCAAAGCCTGCCTATACCATAGTAAAAAACAAAAACAAAACCTTTTTTACTCCATCTTTCCATCTCTTTGGTCTTCCGCTGCCTCTTATTTCCTTCCCCAACTTCTGCCACACAGATCCGTTTTTGTCAATATTTCTTCAATTAACCTCTCCATATGATCAAAGTATATCAGTATATCCTACTGATCTGTTCTCTATATTAGAATTAGCTTACTACCAAATCTCACTTTTACAGTGTCATTTCTTCTGCAATCAGCCCTTCTCATACCACATACTGTCCTCATGCATTTCATTTCCAACACATCCATCCACTTTTTTCCTTTTTTTTTTTTTACATATATCTAATATATGTAAAACATCTAAAGATGCCCTCACTTTTGCCATTCCCCAATCAATATTTCAATCCAAATTAAGAAGAGTTCCTCCGATGCAGTTATAACTAGCACTTTGCAAAAACAGCAAAGAACATCCCACAAACCATGTACACCAAGGAACTTTCTTAAGACCGATAATCATTACAAACGTACTTTAATATCAAAAGAGGACTTCTTTGCTAAATCTCAAATTCATTTTACTGTACATCCCTGTTTTTACAATCTTCATGTTTTTTACACAAGTTTACAAATATAAGCAAAATTTCCTTGAAAGACATGTCAATTACCTGCGGTCACGTGACCTTGATCGTGAATGGGATCTGTAGTAGCGTTCACGGGACCTTGAACGGCGATGACGCCTTTCACGTGACCGTGAGCGAGATCTTGTCCTTCGTCGTCGCTTTTCTCTTTCACCATCCCGATATCGCTCTCTTCTTTCACGGTCACCATCACGATAGCGTTCTCGGTCTCGGTCATGATCCCTGTTGTAGACAGCAATGACAAGATGAAGATCATAATATTGGTCATTAAATTCTAGTCCATTGACAGCACGTCAACCCTGGTATACCACATAATTCCAATTCATTCTCTTCCTTGCACGCTTCTCACCCTCCTGTATGTTCAGGCCCTCATTGCTCAAAATCTTTTTCACACCATCCTTCCACCTCAAATTTGGTCTCCTGCTTCTTATTCCCTTCACCTTTGGCACATACATCCTCTTTGTCAATCTTCCCTCATTCATTCTCTTTATATGTCCAAACCATTTCAACACACCCTCTTCTGCTCTCTCAACCACAAACTTTTTATTTCCAAACATCTCCCTTACCCTTTCCTTACTTTCTTCATCAAACCACCTCACACCACATATTGTCCTCAAACATATCATTTCCAACACATCCATCCTCCTCCCAATAACCCTCACAACCATCTAACATTGTTTGAACTATTAATCCTTCAAACACACCCATTTCTGCTCTCCGATAATGTTCTTGACTTCCACACACTCTCATCGCTCCCAGAACCTTCACCTCATCCCCTAATCTGTGATTCACTTCTACGGTTCCACCTGCTGCTAAGTCCACTCTCAAATATCTAAAACACTTCACTTCCTCCAAATTTTTCTCCATTCAAACTTACATCCAAATTAACGTGTCCCTCAACCCTACTGAACCTAATAACCTTGCTCTTATTCACATTTACTCTTAACTTTCTCCTTTCACACACTTTTCCAAACTCGGTCACCAGCTTCTGCAGTTTCTCACTCAAATCAGCCACAAGAGCTGTAACATCGGTGAACAACAACTGACACTTCCCAAGCCCTCTCATCCTCAACAGAATGCATACTCACCCCTCTCTCCAATGATAGCTATAACTTTAAAGATAATGATATAAAAATGATAATATTATTTCTAATGATACTGTATAGTATACTTTATTGTGCAGTACTTTATCTGTAATTCAAATTTAAAACTTTTTGTCAAGTGTTAAGTGCAGTACTTTGTGAAAGCAAAATAAATTTTAATAATGTTTAATGATTTGCACAAAGATACATTTTGCCTTTATATTGTAAAGTAAGAATTTAGATAATGAACTTATTTTCAACTTTCAATTCTGGTCTTACATGATCCAAATGACTGGGACTTCGGTGCACACTTTTTCTATGACAGGAGAGAAAAAAGAGGTGAAAGGAATGCCTACTTATTTTTACCATAGAATGTTTGGTACACTTTCTGCGGATTCACTTAAGAAACACATTTTTCCTAGAGCATATTTCCCATATGATAATGTGTGCATGAAAGATTTTAATGCTGTTTAGAGCTTTTAGAGCTTATACAGTAGAAATGATGCTTGTGTGAGAGGAAAGGTAGTATGAGTAAGCTGTTTGAAATATATATGGATGTGCATCACATTTACATGTGACATAACCTTCATTATTTAGCATTTTTAAGATGGAGCATCACATGACATAAGAGCAAGATAGTATCTAGCTATTAGTGGTGAAATATGATTGAAGTTTCCACTGTAGCTGTATCCAGATGATGCTGTGGCATTAGGTAATTGAATGGAGGAGTTGGGTACAGTAATATAGTGGGCTGCTTTGATGATGTTAGCAGAAGGAGGATGATGAAAGTGAATTCAGGTAAGAGAAAGAAGGGGGTTTGGAGATCTCAGTTTATCAATTTTAACATTGAAGTGCTGGAAGTTGCAGATGAATTTAGATATTTAGAAGAAATATGTGAGGATTATGCTAGAAAAGCTGAGGGAATAGTCTTTTGCAAAAGAAAAAAATTGGGGATTCATTGCAAGCTCTAATGATTGGAAAAAAAATGAATACACAGTGAGCAAGAAGCTTACATTAAGGATTGTTTGCTTGGTCTCTGATGTATGGATAGGAGACCTAAGTTAATCTAAAGTCAGGATTGGACTAAAATGATAAAATATTGAGTAACTTGTGTAGGGGGATAGATACTGCAGAGTGAAGGATGAAGAATTGGGGATATGTGGTGTGAAGAAATTATTAAAACGGTACATGGATGAAAGTCATTTAGGATGGCAACATACGACAGTCAAAAGGTTGGCCAATATGTATGCAAAATTAAAGTTTAAGTTATGAGGAAATTGCAGGAAATGTCATGAGAGTTTCTTATGTTTACACTGGGGAAGTGAAATAGGACGAATGCATTGGAAACCTTTCTTGTTAAGGTTGGTATCAATGGAGACATTAGCTTCACTTGATGGATCAACAGATTGTAAAGAAATTTCTTTATGCATGTGGATAATCATGCTTCACTTTTAACATACAAGCTGTGGATTGAGGAGTGTAATTGATTTTAGGAGCATTATGTTCCTAATCCACACCATGGAATTAAGAAGGGAGTTAATTATGGTAGAGAGATAAGTAGAAGAAGGATGGATCATAAGTGTCTTAAAGAAAATATTGAAATGTATCATGATAATTTTTCTGTATTTTTTAAGTGTTTATTTGTAAAGACTTTTATTGCTGAGATGTATATATTATGGACAATGAGTTCATTGTAGCTCTAACTGTGATAATGTTAAATAACCCACCTAAGATCTTTTACTCAGGATTCCCTTTTTTTTTGTAGTTAACATCTAAATCTTATACCAAATCTTCTGTTTGTATTTTGTTAGCCTTAGATATGTACATGCATGTGATTTATAAAGTATTAATAGAGAAGTTGATGTCCTTCAAAATAGGTCACTTCATCCTAATAGTCATTCAATCATTTACCTCAAACAGGAGCTAAGATCATTACATTTGTAATATGTTATTCAACTCTGGTAGTACTAGTAATTGAACATAAGTTGATTAAAGGAATGTAGAAGAGACCATGTCAAATATCTTGATTAGTTTCAAAACAAGAGCTCAGAGGATGCAAAGGGAATTTTAAAACTTTATAAAAAGTTCAGATGTTTCAAAGTAAAACAACCTAGGTAACTATTTATTTCTAATGGATAGAAAAGTATAAAGATGGTCAGATTCTCGAAGATACAGTAGTTAAAAATATCATGTAAATTAGTCTTATATTTCCTATTGGAATTCCTCTGTATCTCTTCAAAACAAGGAAAGGGGAGTGTGCATCTTGTTATCTAGACTCCATTAAGGCAAAATATTATTCCTTAAGAGTTAGCTACGGTTTTATGTTTGTATTCTTGGTCCCATTGATTGGGAATTTTTTTAGTTTGAGAAATTTTCCTGAGGGTTTGTTTGGCTTTTTTTTGCTCCATTACCTTACTGGGTATTACAAAACTAGTCAAAACTTGGTGTTACAAGTAAGGAATGTTTATGTTTCATTATTGAGATGATAATATGACAATGAATAACTGATACAAGATTTTAATTATGCTTTATAGAGTTTCTCAAAAATTTCTACTTTTCTTTAAGTTCCAGCCTTCTACATTTTAGGCTTAAATGTCTAAGGGCAATTATTTGGTATTTTCTTGTGAATCCTTAGGTGTTCCTCTTATAAGCTCTCACAGAAGGAAGGCTATTCTCTAGTATTTTTAAAAGAATACATTTTCAGTAAGTGTTTAGAGTCCTTAATTTGACATCTTCAGTCTTTACATCATGAGTCCTTTTCGTCGTCAGTTAGGTGTTATTTGACTCTGCCTACGTGGGGTTACACTGCGGTTGAATAGTTACCTTTAGTGAGGCTGTATCATCGAGAGTACTTTGTTATCAGAGCAATTCCAAAGGAGTCCATTATTTCCCTATTACTGGAAGTAGTGCAGCCTTGTAGCTGCAGGAACTTCTGGAAAAGAGATCATGTTCTAAAATTTGGCACAATGACAAGTACTTACAGTCTTGCTTAGAAGGCTTATGCATAGTTCTTGTTGCTGGATTTACCATCCATTTGGCTTTGAAACATGTTCTCTGTGTATAGTTAGAGGAATGCTTTACAGATCCAGCTAAGGATGTTTATGAAACACAAGTATTTCTGGGGATGGTGAGATCTCTCAAGAGTTCTAGAGTTGTGATCATATCATTATTTACTGGATTTTTCTGGTCCTTCATTCACATTCCAGAAAAGCCGAATATTCTGATCTATAGTTTAACTAAGATGGGTTGTCAGGGAAGGAGGTTAGATTGTGCAGTATTAGAATGTTATTGCAAATTCATTTTTGTTTCAAGAGAGATACAGTATGTTTCTTGCTTGAAGCAAGTTTGTGGAGTTAGTCAAGTGTTGCCTCTTCCAGATTCAGTGGAAGTGCTTATTTTCTCCGTCCAAACTTTTGAGGGAGAAAGAAGAGTTATTTCTCCTTATTTTTCTATGACCCATGGTTTATATTGTTATTGCAGAGATTATGAGAATTGTTTGACTTGTGAACTATATATAATCAAAGTTTTGTACGTGTGAGCCAAGTGTTTCTCATAGATCCATACAGTTTCCTGATACATGCTAGGGCTCTACATTACATTACTATATTGTGCTTAGAGAGTTTTCTGATCATGCTGATATATTATTAGTAGATCAGTGTTCTCTTTTTGAATATTGTCTTGTGTGTTCAAAGTTCCAGGAATTCTTGAATTGTTTTTGTGGAATCTGAAATTTTCCTTGCTTTTGTTCGAAAATTTTTGCCATTTCCTGCTTGAGGATTTAAAAGAAAGTACTGATTTCAAGCCAAGCTTAAGACAGTCAAAGCATTTACATTGTAATTGATTTTGAAGGATGATTTATTATGGCTCATGAGAAGATGGATAGTCTATAATGTCAAGCTGAACCTATCTCATCTACCTGGTCATCAGGACAGGTTGTTAGAACTCCCTACATGGTCATCAGTATAGGCTGTTAGAATTACCTACCTGGTCATCACATGTTGTTAGGATAGTGTCATTTATAGTCTGGTGTCCAGAGGACTTGTTACCACTCATCATATATTATGTGGTCTTTAGAGCTGGTCTTTTTAGGATCAATGAACGCTACATTACCTGGTCTCTATATAAGGATTTTATTTGGACTCGCTGTATTTTCCCTGGTCTGTAGAGATCTCACTGGAACTCGCTGTATAATATGGTCTCCAGAAAAGACCTTTCTAGTACAGGCATATTATCATGTCATCAGAGAAACTTTAGATTTTATGACTGATTATATGTCACCTGGTCTGTATAGATGCATTGATAGGGATCTTATATCACATTCTTTGGTTTCTAGGGAAGGTATTGCAAGGACTCTACAGTATCTAATCCCCAGAAAAGTTTGTGCACAATCTCGGCTTTACATTTCCTGGTCTCTAACAAAGGTGTTCTTGAAGCTGTCTAGTATTATCTGGGTTTGGAACAGGTAGACACTTCTTATATACCTTTTTTAGGAGCTCTTTGAGAAATGCTGTTTTATATTCCTTGAATTCTAGAGGTCTTTCTCTTGTACCACCTAGTTATGATGTAGAAATTATCTTTGTGACTCATATATTACTTGGTCTCTAGAGAAGATCTTTTCAAGATTGTGGTATATTGCCTGGTTTCCAGAGAAGGTCTTGCTGAAACTTTAATCTGTATTACCTTGATTTTAGAGAAGAGTTTGTTGAGACTTTTGTATATTACCTATTTTCCATGTCATATCTCCCACTTGCTTGTATGATTACAAAGATCGTTTACATTAAGTATTTGCAAATTTTTATAAACTGTGTGGTATTTGATTGCTAATTATGACCTGTAGGCAGGAAGTGTACCTCTTTTATCTTGTTTGAAAGTGTATTAAAACAGTTGCACAATACAGAACAAATTCTAATGTTTGTACATTAGCTTTGTAAAGTGGCAGTTCTGTGTACTTCCTTTGTTGGGAAACCCTTGCTGTGATTTTGTGCTGCATATAAACTTCCTATTTTCTGTTACAGCGGAAGAAAATGAGCTTGTACCCCTTCAGGTAACAAATACTTTTTTAAGGAAATTTATTCCTCTCTAGAATTTGATTTATTCCCCTGATTTGTGAGTGGAGCATTGATTTAACATTTGGGGATGTATGAATGTACTATTGATTCTTATGAGATTCCTCCTGCTTGTTTGTAAATTGTGTATAATGCAACGAAGCAGAACATTTTGAGCTTAGTTGAGTGCAGAAAAGTGTATTTGGTCAAAAATTCTTTTGCTTGATATTTTGAATAGATGTACCTGCTGCACATCTGTCTCAGTGTCTCTTGTAAGTGGGCTTCGTTCATCAGTTTGCTCTACAGGTGTAAATTGAGCCAATAGTGATAGTATGTAGTGTAATGGGGACTATGGAGTGGCTTGTTTTAGACTTGCACACAGTTTCATCTGTAACATGTTTTTAGGTTACTCAGTATTTTTTAGGAGGTAACATTCTTCAGCAGTTTTCCGCAAAAGCTCTGATTCAAACATTTCTAAAGGTTATCACCTTATCTGGTGGTTGGAGTGAAGACCCCTGCAGACGTCACCAGATATGCACCAGGTAATTTACCAGTACTTTAAGGAGGTATTCAGACACACACACATAAAAAGGAGAATTTTACCCAGTAATATCATATTGATTTACCTAAAAATGTTGGCATTTGATGAAATGGTTTGATGTAACTTGCTGGTACTTGGTTATGGTTTATTTCTGTTATATAAAATCCAAAAGTGCAACTTCTGATCTGGTCATTATTTGTTCTGTTTGCTTATAAGCCATCAGACTGTTTGTAAACAAAGGATTTAAGATGGTTTGCTTGCCCCATAACTATGTAAATGCAGCTGTTTACAGTGATAGTGGTTTGAAATGTGGGACTGTATTAAATTTAGGTGGCCATAAATTGTAGTCCTCTCATATAACCTTGTTTACTTCCTAATGTTATAATTGTTTAGTAAAGTATATGGTTTGTGGTTGTTTGAGAATGGTGGGTAGTTTAATTAGTGAAATTCACCAGGGATTGTTCCAAGTACACAGCTGGATGAATTAAGAAACATGAGTTTTTGGAGAATATTCCTTTAGTAGAGTTTGGAAATGAATCTAACATGATTTGTTATAATGAATGAATATTCTTCCCTGGTGATATTTAGTGGCCTATGGTGTAGAAATATGCATCCTTTACCATCATTTTCATTGCAGTGGTCTAGTATGATTCAAAATGCATTTTTTATCATATGTAGTGTGGTTTTCCTTAGTATACTACATTGTATGAAGGAGGATGAATGGAATGGCTTAATGGAGTGATGTAATTTAATTTAATGTGTACGTTTACTCCTTTATGTATATGTGCCTTTCTGTCCTTGTCTGTCTCTCTTCTTGTAAGGCATAGATCTTGGTTGGGACAATACTAGAGACTTGTTTTTTATGTTAAAAATCATGTTATCGATATATTAAGTGGGGTCACCTCGATACTTATGTTCATTCTGAAGTTTTATCTGATTTTAAGCCAATTTCAAACTTTGATACTTTCATGTATCCGTAAACACTGGAAAAGCTGCTCATGTGGGAATTCATGTGAAGCCATTAACATTACACATAGAATGTGGGTTTTCAAGCTTTCTGTTAGCTCGGGAATCTCTTAGTCTCTCTCATTAGATTTTTGCAGAACTTAGTTTGAAATCATCTGCTTTAGATGAGCTACATGCATGAGTTCATGTGAAGTCATAAAGATGACAGTGACAAAGCAAAATAAATAAATGAGTAAATAAATATGTATATATTTTTTTTTTTTTGCTTTGTCGCTGTCTCCCGCGTAAGTGAGGTAGCGCAAGGAAACAGACGAAAGAATGGCCCAACCCACCCACATACACATGTATA
>JAUUEG010130043.1:0-10713 GCA_032361445.1 Panulirus gracilis | reverse complement strand
GAGAGATCACACACACACACACACACACACACACACACACACACACACACACACACACACCTTTTAGACCTCTTTTACAGAATTAAATTTGCTGGGACATTTTTCGTACACAGAAAGTTTGGCCGGGTCGTTAATCACCTCCTAAGTTTGTCCCTTTGTCACGTGCGTCAGTCTGTCAGCCCTCCAGCAGAGGAACTTTTAATATGGAGAGACACACAAGTCTTATGATTGAATTGTATATTGTCTGAGAATTTCCCCTCTGTCGATTTAACTCCGATGTAACTTTCGCGGAGACTTTTAGAAACTGTTGAGGCAGTTTTCCCAGAAGTATTGAAATTGTGTGTATGAAAATTAAAGTTTATTGATCTTAGGGAATTTACACAAACCAAAGAAACACGTCACATATCTGAGTAATAATCAATACCGTAGTGTTGAAAAAATAAGATGAAATATTGCGTTACAGGTTATATGAGAATCCTCCCTTCAAATCTTCTTGTTTCTGAAGCTTCCTCAGTAAGGTGGGACGTAGTGAACAAATATGGAACGAGAAAGTTAAATCACCAATCATTAAGGAAACAGTTCATGAAGTTCTGTAAATCAGAAATAATCATGAGTAAAATGAGCAAATTCACCTATCTTATGAAACTAAGTCTTCTCTTTGAAGTGAACCAAGAGTATAGCATTTTTAAACAATGAAAAATATATAATGATAATGTTCTTAGCAAGGAAGAAGACAAGAACAATTTTGTGAACAATGAAAATACAAAAATACCAAAGAAAGTCATAGCTGGTAAGATAAAAAAGAAAATTAGGCACTGCTCTGTTATGAGTACCATGTAATAAGCCCATGTTTCAATTCTAGGTGGTAAGCATGGTTGTAAATATCAGATGGCATGTTCTCTTGAAAAATTATTTCTCTTTCAACCACTCACTTTCTATGCTGGAAAATTGATGCTCACCTTAAAAGACACAGAAAAACTGAATACTCTTATTTGGAAAAAAAAATTTCCAGTCTCTAAAAGGTTAATTCCAAAACCATCATGTAAATACCTTACCTGTAGGGTAACGGGGTAGCAGGTTCAATTTTAGGTTTCATCTTGGACTGATCAACTTCTTTACCTTTTCCTCTCCCAAAAAGAAAACCACTGAAAGAGACATAAATTGTTTAGAAATATTTTCATACACATCTTTGCATGACACTTTCTGGACACATCTTTGGTCTTTGATATCATCCTACAAATTAGTAGATAAAAAGTCAAGCCAGTTCTTTCTCAATGATCATCATTTAATATCTACTAGTTAACCTATACCTTATGTTTTCATCTGCTGAACAGAAATGTAACTCATATAAAGCATTTTTATTATGCCATAATTCAAGCATATCTCTAAACAAGAATCATTATGACAATTCTCTCAATCAATCCTCCTCAATCTGTCTTCCCTCACTATTTTGGTATGCTGAATTTACAATCTTCAAAGTCAATGCTAGTGCTAGGTCTACTGGTGAATTTCTCTCCTATGTGTGCTAAATCTGCAATCTTAAAAATCAGTACGAGTGCTATGTCTACTGGTGACTTTCTCTCCTATGTGACTCACCTCTGATCCTCCTCTCTTTGGGATTTTGGTGAAATTCTTGTCATAACCCTTGATATCTACAAAGCAACTGAAGGGTGTAGCATAAGTATACTCTTTCTAAACTCCCTTCCTTTGGTTTTTGTTTCTCACTGTACCCAAATGCATAATTGTCTTATTGGGGGTTCCATTACAGAAGTTGCTGATGGAGCAACTTCCCCCTCACATCCAATCAACAGCATTGTTATGTCTCATCACATATTCTCTACTTTCTCTTAATAAAAGATCTCTTTCATTTACAGCCCTATTCATTCTCATGTTGATAATTATACTTTGCATACTTCAACTCACTTTCCCTCCTTCCGCCTCCAAATACTCTTTCTTATACTAAACATGTTTCCTCTCTCAATAAAGATGCTGCATCTCAAAATGAGGAAGCAGTAACCTGGTTTAAATCTATCTATCTATAACTCTGATGCCCATTCTCTTCGGGATCTGCCTCATGGGGGTAGCCACAGCAAAACAGGCTCTATAACTGCTGAACCAGTGCAGCTTCTCAGCCTTTAGTGTTAAAATACAATTCTCCCTATAACTAGATCTGAGAATCATACATCTCCCTTTGCTTAATTCTAAAACACCACAATTCAACCCTGTAATAACATAATGTATGCTCAGATTGCTTCAATTGATTAGCTCCTAAATTAAACATATCAAAGCTCAAGTCAACATTGCCTAACTCATAAGGCAAGAAAGAAATCATGTATTTCCATCTGTCACCAGTAGAAGTAACATGACTTCTTACACCTTACAAATTCAAGATACAAATTTACAAAGATACTATCCTCAACAAGGATGTGAATTTCCATGCCATTACTGTCTTCATTTTCACAGAAAAATGAAGACTAAATAAACTTTCAAAAACTATCTAAGTCTCTTATCAAACTCAGTCTGAACCTTTAATGTCTCATGATGTCTTGCCATCTGTTTTCTCTTTGATATTTCCTTCTCAGTAATAATGCCATATGGAGATAAAAATAAGTGAAAACTAGCCAAATTCAGTCTGAACCTTTGGTACCTGAAGAGTTTTTGCCTTTTCTTTAGTCTCTGATATTTCTTTCTCAAAACCATTTTCTTATGAAGCTTTTCTAATTCATGGAATGAGCATCAGAACAGCTAATCTTATGTGTTGCTTCACTGCTTCTCAACAATGTGTCTCTTGGTGAACAGTGTAGTGACCAACAACAAATGCCTATCTAGTTTAATTCAGTGTTTTCAACAGACCTTCATGAATCAATGGGCCACATTAGACATGACTTTATCATGCCAGTGTAGGTTTCTATGTGATGTTGTTAGCTGGTCTGATCATATCTCAGGATATCATCTTATTCAAATGACTGATTATGATTCTCCAGAGAAGGATGTGGTGATTCCAAACCGTTAATTCAGTTTTCTAGTCCTTACCACAGCTTCGAAGTCATTCAACAGAAGTCAATACAGTTGTCAGGGATACTTGTTTCTGCCCACCTTTCTTTTCATTTCAGCATTACGAGCTTTATAAATAAAATCATCAGGCACAAGGCATAACTCACAGTAAAAACATGCATTTACAAAATCAATGAGCAAATGCTTGTTGGGTCTCTCATGTCAAGTTGGCTGGTAACCAAACTGTGTGTAGAAAACTTTATACATGACAGTATGCCATAAATGAAGCAGTATGCATGTCAGAAAGGTGTAAAAGGATAAAGCAAGCTGATACATGCCACCTAATATCCTCTGAGCACTACTTATAACAAATAAAAATCTTATTTTCACTCATGAAATTTAATGTTCATCATTAACTCATGTTACCTGGCAGCTGACACCAGTACATCCTTCAGTTTACTGGCATAAAGGCGAGCTACATCAGCAACAAAAGGTGGTGCTGAACCTTCTTGAGCAGTAAGAAAGCCAACAAATGGTACACGACCAACAGTTATTAGGAGAGAAGTGGCTGGTACACCTGTAAAAAGTAAATTCTAAACAGCATTTCTCACCACAAATCATGTAATGTATGTTAGTTAAAGCATAACATATTGAAGATCATGGTGTACTTTGACTATGCAACCTCAATTACTGATTTCAAATTAATCAAACATTCAAAATATATCAATTCTCGATACATTTTCCCCAATACGTATTTCATTCAAAGTAGGGTATCATATGAACAATCTTCCCTGTTTATTTTTGCAACTGACCATCTTCATGTCATGTGTTAAGATCCAATACTAATGCCTGAAATATTTTCTGAAGAATTATACATAACAGCTTTACTGTCAAAAAAGTGAAGCATTCGTCACTTGCTTACATTAAGAAATGAGAAGTGAAAAAAGAATGAGTTTACTAAATAACCACCCTCTAAAGAAAAAGTAAAATCAATAATGCTGGAAAAGAGGAAGAGGGAGAAAGTCAGAAACAAGGAACAACATAAAAGAAATAAAAAAAAGTCATCCCTGAAAAGCTAAAAAGGTTAAGGTGTGACAGATTTCAAAGCACGCTGTAATGTCACTGACTGTAGTAAAAAGAATGAACATAATGCACACAGCATCCATAAAATTCTAAAAAGTTGTATGACCATAGAGAATGTTCAGGAAATGGGGGTCTCATGAATGTAAAGCTCATTCCCCGTACAGGAAAAATAGGTAATTATCCACACAATTACAAAAGAGCCTTGGCAGACTCCAAATTTGGTTGATATATGGGTGATCAAATTCATCCCAAGCAAATATAGAGAAATGAGGGTGGGACAAAGTGAAAGAAGGCCTTAGCAAGATCAGCACCTTGCTGGAAATAAGCTTTACGATTCAGGTATTTAGGAGTCAACACTGTCTCTAGACTGTTGCAAGAGTCTCACATCAGGAGAATACTACAGGAGACAAACTGTCTCCTGGCAAATATCAGAGCAGCTAATTGAGGCCAAAACTAGAATAGGTTTCTCGAGCTTCATCACTGCATCTAAAGAAACACAAACAGCTAACAGAGAAACTCCAGAGGAGTCAAAAAAAAAGATGGTACCAGAATTAAGAGACCTGAAGTACAGGGAAAGGCAAGAAGTCTCAAATCTGCCCATCATGGAAATGAGAAGAGTGAAAAGTGACCTAACCAAAAGCTTTTAGATTCTGAACTAAATTGATGATGAAAACGGTGAACTATTCTTAAAAAGGTGTAGAGATAGAACAATCAGAGGACATAACATGAAATTAAGCAAGAAACGTGTTAAAAATGTAAAGAGGTGCTTTTATAGCATAAGAGTGGTGGGAGAAGAGAATAAACTGAAAGAGAATGTAGTAAATGTGACATAAAACTCCCTCCTTGTATAGTTCAAATAGGTAAGTGCACAAAGACACATCAGGCTTAGGCGAAGGTGTGTGTGCATACACATAACAGCAGACATGGTACATATGTATAAGAGAAGGGCAATACAAGTGCAAAACTCTCTCCCCACAATACAAATAATAATCACACAAAAGATATCATTCATTAATCATATTAGATTTGTACCACAAACAAAAACCTGGTGCAGTAAAGCCTTATCTTAGTTACTAGTTATCAAAATATTTTTTCACAGACTGTATAATGCTATTTTTTGTGGCAGTCACTCCTTTGTCATGACTGTCAACTGTGGGTTCATCTAATACTGTCTTCAACCATAAGTATGATCTTATTCTGAATGTTTCTATAAGCACTTCATGTGTGTTTCTCATTTTTCTGGTTCCGTGTTAAATAAACGTTCTATTTTTCAAGGTTTTCCATCAAATAAATGTTCTACTTTTCTCACAAGGTAATCTTGTAATTTCATCTGATACCTTTTTGAAACATTTCCAGGAACTACACTTGACTTAATAATTCTATATCTTCCTTGCTGAGTTACTTTCATATTTAAAACACTGTAATTTATACCTTCTATCTGTTGCCAGGCACATATTAACACATATTTTTCTCTTCATTGTTCTAGGCTTTATCATTCCACTTCTAATCTTTCCTGTTAATTCATATACTCCAGGCCACTGATGATACTTGCAAAATGTTTCTGTACTCTTTCTATCCTCTTTATATCTATCAGCTTTATTGGTGACTATATACCACAGCTATATTGTATTCAACTTATCATATTAACAGTAAACATTTTCATCATTAATTTTTTTGTCTTTAGTAAATTTTTTTCAATATCATTCCTCTCATTATATGGTTTGAGTGCTATCTTATCAACAAGAAACATTAATTCAAAGTTTTTAATTTTTAAGAAATTCTTAAATCCTGTTTACTTCACTCTGCTTCTTTTCCTGTAGGGCTTCAGCATTTGTTCAAATTTCTCTTTGTTAAATTTCATTAGGTTCTCTTCCACTTATTTATATAAAATACTCAAATCTCTGTGCAGTTTTTCTTGGTTGTCTTCAATTTCCAGTTTAACTTACTCTTATGTTACCTGCATAACATCTGATTTTACTCTCTCCTACTTCCTCAACAATGTCTGACGTCATGATAAAAATAACACCGAACCTAAAACAATTCCTTAAATGTTTCCAACTGCAGATACCTGTACTTCAAAGATTCTATCAGTGAGAAATTCTCAGATCCATTTTCCTAGTTTTCCTTTCATATCGTGTGTTGTAACTTACTTCTGTAGTGCAGTACTCCACAATTAACTTTACAATATGTTTATTTCAAAATCAGGATAAAGTGTCTTTTCCCACTCATTAGTATTTCATTTATGTCATTATAGTGAGCTGCCAGTTGTGTCTAAGTGGTTTTACAAGGTATAAAGCCATGTCGTCCTTCATTTATGAGTTCATTAGCATATACATATTTCACTATGCGTTTCCTTATAAATATAAATACATAAACAGATAGATAGATGAACAGAAAATACAGACAGGTAGATAGACAGACATATTCAGATGGAGAGAGAGATACACAAATAGAAAGAGATACATAACCTACCTGAGGAAATTGCATGGTTGAATCCTTTAGCAAGAGAAGTCTGTACCAAGTGGTCATAGAGATATGGAGATGACACCCCAGGGGTAACACAATCTGTGACCTTACTCTGATCCACAAGACCCCACTTTTTATAACCCAAGGGTGGAACATTCACACTCTCCCCGCCACTGGCTGCAGCTATAATGTGCCAAGAAAAAATGGACATTTGTTAATCTTTATAACCAATTCATTTGCATATAATTGTAATCATGCCCCTCTTTATAGATCTATGTAAGACACTTGGGGGGGAAAAAAGTCTAACACACATGTAGCATTTGCCAAAAATTCTTAAAAAAAGAAATTTTCTCATTATATACATTACAGTATAATTTACTCTTGTACAATGTAGCATCTTCATTTGGTTAAATTACTCATACAAGCCAAGATTTTCAAAATAAAAACTGAAATTTTATTTTTGACAAACTATCATTATATGTCAATTAAAGTTTCCCTTTCATCAAGGGCTCCAATCATGGGTAGAAGTCCTGACTGAGTCCAGATCTTGAATGAAACTAGATTGAAGGGACCAATACAAAGGAAAATAAGAAAAACAAAGCAGAGTACTCAAAATAATTTTGATACAGAAAATTTACCTTTAAAAATAGGGCATGTCATAGCCACTAGGAAAAAATGAAGTAAAGAGTTCCAGAGTTCAGCAGTGTAGTGAAAGAAACTAACATGATAAGGACCTAACCTTGAGCTGCCAATGGCCACATAGCAACCATTTGACATAGTAGCTTATCTCATGAGTAGTCTATGTTTAATTAATGACAGAGGCATACAAGCACCCACTCCCAGGAACAAAAGTCACAGTAATATCTATAGTAAAGGGAACAAAAACCAACAATACAGCATCAGGAAAAAGGGTAAAGCTTTGAGTTCAGATCTGTACAGTTTATCTTAGTTTACTTAAGAATTAACAAAGAGTTAGAACCATCTAAGGATGAATCAATCTTATAATGATGGAGTTGCTCAAAGAAGAAGAACCTTTAGCAAACAAACAGAATCTCAGCTTTTTAAATGCAGATTTAGATGCTTATATAATGTGGGATTTCCAAGATACATCAGATATTAGGGTGATATCCAATATATTTACTCTGTTAACCAGTACAATTAAAAAGTCATCAAAGGAAAGTTGTGAAGCGCTTTGAAACAGAAACAGGAAGGAGTTGAATTCAACTAAGTATGCCCCACAGAGAAATCCCACCAAAACCTGAAATTAAAAAACAATTGTGACAAGACGAGATGTAGATCAACCATGAAAAGATTAAAGAAATTTGAGATAAGCAGAGAAATGTCTTGTTATCATCATACGAAAAAAAAAATTATTTCTTTATTGAGAAGAACTTTTATCTGTTACAGGAGCCAATGATTTAGGGTTGGAGTTGGGGGATAATATCTCTTCTGCTTCTCTCCTGTTCCTCTAAATTGATACTAAGACTGTCAAAATGCAAAATCACCCAGCATTCTTTTCCCTTTCATATAATGTAAATGACATGAATATTACCAATCAAAATTTGAAAATTTATCTAGTACCTAATAAGTAATTCACATACAACATAAACCATCACATAAACTAATCAAACACCAAAGAGGACTGACTCTATGTTCTTTAATAAGTCACAGCTATACTAATAATAGAAAGCACAGAATGTACTCACCTTTGGCAACCTGGTTCCTACACCCACGTAAGGTTTGAAAAAGAGAAAATCCATCAATGGTAGTAATAGAGTGGGGATACAGAATGACTAGCTCCTCACTTAAGTCATGTGCTATTGTAGCAGTGCATTTACTTGACAATGTTCGACATTTAAGACTCAGAACAGGTCCTTCCTCAAAGAGCTGAGACAGCAAGACCAAACCATTCTGTTGGGTGGAGAAAATAATTAAATGCATATATGGTATATGGGAATGGGAGATGCAAGGTTTATTACATTCCCACCCACCATACATGATGGTCTATTACACATTTCTAATGCCAAATTCTTTACAATATGATGTGATTTCTTTTTCTTGCATTATTCTCTTTACTTCAATTTTATCTTTTGAAACATCTCCCACTTACATAACTCTTCTTTCTCCAGTGCATACAATTATCAGCTAACTTCAGTCTTTTAAAAACATACCTTATACCTTAGTGTAAATGGTTTGAAGCTGCAGTACCTGTGACAGCTAAACTAACAAACAGAATTCTTCAGGAAATTTTTTGAGTCACTGTGTTAATTCTATTAAAACAGGTACTCCCATCCACTTGTTTTTTTCAGAACACAACTCCACAAGATGTTTACTATTTTCATTCACCTTACTGAATACCCCTAACCTCCCAGCCATACACTCAACTGCCACATTACTCACTTTCACATATAAATCACTCATCACTAATACCCAGTCTCTAACATCAAAACTACTGACATACTTAAATCAGCTGCTCCCAAAACACTTGCTTTTCATCATCTTTCCTCTTGTGGCCAGATGCATAAGTGCTAATAATTGCCCATCTCTCATAATCACTTTCCTTTTTACCTACATAAGTCTGAACTGTCTCCTTACACTTTCACCTATTCCCACAACTCCTGCTTTGGCAGTAATGCTACCCTTACTTAGCTCTCACCCTCTCACTAACCCCTGACCTACCCCTAAAACATTACCAAACCATTTCTCCCCTTACTCTTGAGCTTTATTTCACTAAGAGCTAGAACATCCACTTTCCTTTCCTCAAACATAGTATCTTTCTCTCCTTTTTCTCATTCAGACACTCCAGCTTGAGCCTTTGCAGAGCATGAGCACACCTTGCTTGGCTCCCTCTTCTAAGGAACTGAAATACAAGGGATGGTTTTCAGCCCCACCTCAACCCACATCTTTTAAGTCACCTTCTGTGACAAGCAGGAAATATCAGAGAATTCTTTTGTCCCTATCCCCAGGGATATTACTGTCATTAATACTGCTATCATTATTACTATCCTAATATTAATAATACTGTATTACCATCAAATTACCTAACCTAATTCACACTTTTGGTTCTTCACCATTAAACAATATATTATACTGTAGCTTTTCAAGTCTTCAAAATACAAAGTTTTACTTTTACTCTCATTCATTTTCAGCATCCTTGTCTAACATACATTACAAAATTGACCCATCATTCAATTCAGCTGCTCCTCTGATTCAGTTAACAGCACAGTATCCTCTAAACCCAACAGTCATGGTAACTTTCACTGTTTCACTACAATTCAGCAGTATACTCCTAATCACTTCCACTTTGCTCATATCTTACATAAATCTGACAACCACGATCTCATCATAAAATCATGAGGTATTCCAACATTCATTCCAAATATATATAATAAAGGAATAAATGACATATCTCATTTCATAAAACATTACCTCAGTATACATAGCCACATATCCTGAAGTAAAGCCAACAATGACACAAGTCCAATCAGGACCACCGGTGCTGGTCTGCGTCTGGGAGAGAAGTGGCAAACAAAGTACTGCACTGATTTCATCACTGTCAAAGAAAACCATGAAAATCACAGTGCTGCATGGAAAGGATACCTAAATATTTCACATGATATTCAGTTACTCTAAATGTAAAAAAGAAGAAAAAAATGGAGGATAAGAAGGTTCACTTAATTAAAATAGTTGCAGGTTTTGGAAATGTGTAGAACTATTTCTCTTCAAATGACTGAGCCCTATGATCATCTGAAAGAACACTTGCTTATATAAAAGTGAGAGGAAAT
This sequence comes from Panulirus gracilis, assembly GCA_032361445.1. Taxonomy (NCBI): domain Eukaryota; kingdom Metazoa; phylum Arthropoda; class Malacostraca; order Decapoda; family Palinuridae; genus Panulirus; species Panulirus gracilis. The sequence continues at coordinate 385 of JAUUEG010130043.1, read as the reverse complement.
TCTTGAAAATCCCATCCTTCAACTATCACAAAACTAATGAGCTTAACAAAGTCTCGTTCAAAAGGACTAATGACCATAAAGCATAATGTCATAACTCGTCTAACATATGAGTGCACTCCTATCAGTTAGTCATGCACTGATTGCTGGTGTATGCCTCAGGCCTGTTACAGTCCAGAATAAAGAAATAGTCTCCTAAAAAGGAAAAAGGGCAGTAAGGTAAGAGAAACTACATCATTGTTCATGAACCTCTGCTTTTGGTAGATAACTGCTTTTGATTATTCAAAATCTATACCTCAACCAATAGACAGCCTCCAGTCTATCTTCTTATGGCTGTGTGTATAATTACCTATTTGTACTGTAAGGGGAGGGAATTTTATACTTCTGG
>JAUUEG010129931.1:0-12942 GCA_032361445.1 Panulirus gracilis | reverse complement strand
TTCTCACCTTCCAGTTCTCCATCTTGCAAGCTGAAATTACATTTTGATCTCCCATCCCTTTAAAGAACTGGTATCTTACTTTCATTCCTTTAACTTTAACATCCTCCTTCTACTTAGTATCCTTCAGCCAGTGCACCATTCTTTCTAAATCTTCCACTGATTTAGCGAACATTACTGTATCATTTGCATACAACAGTGGCTGTTTTCTTTCTGTTTCTCCATGGTTAAAAAGTATCACACTATAGTCTCCCCTCCTTGCATGCATCTCAGTCAGTTCCTCATCCATGGAAATATTGAATAACTATGGTGACATTACAAAATTGTGATATGCTACCACATTGATTTCCAACTCCTGACATACTATTCTCCATATACACTACTTCAGTTATAAAAGTTCCCAATGGTATTTAGAAGTCTTCAATACATACCACATAGAATCAAATTCCCTAATAAAAGAGCTCTTCTATTCATTTTATCATTTACCTTTTCTAAGTCCATAAGTGTTGCACACAGTAAAAAGTCAAGGTTGGAGGGTTTTTTTAGAACTGGATTTATTACTTATTTATGATTAATTCCAAAGGTGTTACATGATCCTACTGGCCAGTGGTTACACTGCAAGTGAAATGTCACTTTTGGTGAGGCTGTGCTATAGTCTGTTGAAGAAAGGAGTACAGTCTCGATCTAGGTAAAGAGCTGCTCACTTCGGAAGAGTCCATCATTTACTTTCTGTTAAGAGTAATGCAGCCTTGGAGCTGCAGGAACTCTTGGAAAAGAAGTCTTGGAGTAACACCAGGGTGCTTCCATTGGAGCAGTCCTGGGGCAGGTATAGATGAAAAATTAAGATTGATTCCGTTTATTTGCTAGAGAGTGATGGATATTGCTTCATTATTTCATTAAAACTTATGATTTATTACAGTTGTACTTACTTATGTAAAGAGATCACTGTGGGTGGGATGTGAAACAATTGGCTATTACTGTTTTATATTTATGTTCACTTTTTGATAGTTTAGGTACACTATGATACTATCTATTTGTCTGTATCTTAGACACCAATTTCTTTTGGGCACCCCCTCAAGGGGGTGGTCACAGCAAGTATTTGTAACTAGTGAACTCCAGCGCTACTTCTTAGCCTTTAGTGCCTCACCTTTAACAGGCCACTAGCACAGTGTTTTCAGAGGTTCCTACCTAGTGTTCTTACTGACTACCTTTACCTATTGTGTGTACCTAATGTTCCTGCATAATGTTACAACCTACTACTTCTACCTAATGCTCCCACCTAATTTTTCTTCCTTCTGCTTCGACTTAATATTTCTTCCTGATGCCCCTGTCTAATGTTCCTATGTACTACTTCTGTCTATTGCTCCTACGATTTTGCCAAAAGGCAGGGCTAGCACATAGTTCTCACTGCAGAAAAATCTAGTTATGGAGAATAAGTTTTGTGAGTTCAGTGTTGTCAAGTGTTATGTGTGACACGGAGAGATTGTATGTTTGTGGACAGAATGCCAGCAGTCCACATGTGGGTGAGGCAGAAAGAAAAGACAGCTACCTTGGTCAGAGGAGTGCAGCTTGACAACCACTGAAGTGCTGGCTCACTATGCAACTGTCACTAACCCTCTCGAAACCTCTGATAACTTTTGCCCAGCTTGATCACTGAAGAAATTGTAGGATAAGATATGAATTAGTTATTATCCTTGTTGAAATTGCACTTGTCTTACAGTTAAATGAGGAGATGACCATGAGATCTGTGTTGTCTGGACAGCACACAGTGGAATTGGCAGCTGAGCGCCAGGAACGGGACCAGGCAGAGTCTCAGCTATTAACACTTAAAGAATCTGTATCCAAGATGGAGATAGAGCAGAAGAAACAAACTGAAGCACATATGTCAGAGGTTAGTTGGAATCATGTATATCCATGTGTTTTAAGGATAGAGGGATGAAAGGTTATGTTTCAACAAAATAGATTTATAATGGGGGGTAGGTCATTTGGCATGGATAGTACTTTTAGATAAAATGCCATTTGGCATGGATAGTACTTTTAGATAAAATGCCATTTGGCATGGATAGTACTTTTAGATAAAATGCCAAAGATGGAAGTGTTGTTAAAGGGCCTGTAGTCATCTCATGTGGAAAAATATAACATTTGCCATGAGAAATGCTGTAACACTAGAAATATTCTATCCTTCTCAACTATTTCATAATTAGATAGCTTTATAATCAAAACAGTTAATTATCCTATGTTTAAATCTCTCCTCATTTACTGCACTAACTAAACCAAACTCCAGATTATTATGAGATTTATACAAATTTTTGTGTTCTGTGCACACTGGGGTTCCTGAGTCATGGAACAATCTCAATAGCTTATGTTACTTTTACCAAGTTTATCAGATCGTTATTCTAAGTTGCCCTCTTAACATTTTTTTATTTAAAACATTGGGGCAAAGCTACAAAGAAAGGTCCCTATTCAGCCTTGATGTGGTTTCTCTCAGTGGTTGGAGCCTCACACTGAGGGGTGTAGAAAAAGTGCAAAACTGTAAACTTTGAAGTGTGAAACTGTATCAAAAGTAAGCAGTGTCAATAATAAAACAATAAAATGTGAGTTAACAAATTTTTCCCCTTGAGAACTTTTTTAAATTCTGTTTTTGATATATAATGCACAATTCTTCCTTTTTATGTTGTATGACATAAAATCTCTCCCATCTTATATGTTTTAAAAGGCACACATGTTAGCAGCTCTTTTGTCATTAGTGAATACCTTGATTCTGTCTAATATACTAGTTTTTCAGGTAACAAATTTAAATAAACAACTTGAGACTAAAAGAGAAAAAGTAGTAGAGCTAGAGGGACGGATGGCCACACTGGAAGCTGAAATTGCTGGACTGGCTGGGGACAGGCTGGAGCTTGAGGTGTGTATCTAAGTAATAATAACTGTAATGCACATTCTTAACTTAGTTTTCATTGATGATGAAGAAATGAAAGTTATTACTGTCTTTCAGAATTGAATTTATTCTCATAAACTTTTTTTTCATTATCTTCAGCTATGTTACTGTTTATATAAGATAGATCAGACACATACAAACTTTCATCTCATTCATAGTTATCCTGTTGTTTAAAAGAATGAAAGCATCCACACTGCTATGACACTTCTAAATTATTCACTTATTTTAATTTAGTTCAAGGGAGATTGACGGTTCACTTACACAGACATCTGACACAAAATGCCTGTGCTGTGTATGGCGAGCGATTGTTCGATACTTAGACATCCTCTTCTGAAATACATCATATTTAAGAATTTTCCATCACATTCCACATTTGCAATTGATTTGTTCCTATACTTTCACTCCTAAAATCACAGATCTTTATCAATCCATAATCTGTTAAACATCCTACATGGCCATACCAGCATAGCAATTTTTCATATATGTCTTTTTAGATATTTTTTGCCATTATCAAATCATATTTTGTTGTGTTTATCCTCCCCTAATTCAAACTTTGTTGATGATGATATTTTGTTGCTGCTGCTCTTATTTTTCATGTCATGGTTTATGGTTTCACATCCTTTCGTTTAGGCTAGGATATGCACTCCATCATTCATGTTTATGGATGAAGGCAGCACACATGAATATGTACATGTGTACATATGTATATGTCTTTGTATGTATATGTTGAAATGTATATGTCTTTGTATGTATATGTTGAAATGTATATGTATGTGTATGGGTGTTTATGTATATACATGTGTATGTGGGTGGGTTGGGCTATTCCTCATGTTTCCTTGCGCTACCTCACTGATGTGGGAGATGGCGATTATGATAAATAAAAAATATGTGTGTATGTGAATGGATTTGCCTTTATCTGTTTACTGGTGCTCCCTCACTAATGCAGGAAACTGTAATCAGGCATGGGAAAAATTATTGATGGACAGATAATTATGATACAAGGAACTGAGTAACCTGAGCATGGAAGGTGGAGTCAAAGTGGCTGGTTTAATTCACGAGTCACTGTATTTGAAGTTTTACTCAGTCACAAGCTCTGTTTTCTATCTTCATATTTTCTGAACTTTTTTCACGTGGTTACTTTCTAATTGATTTTTCGTTGGTCCTTTGATGAAACAGATTTATGGGTCTTAGAGTTCAAAATGGCTGTTGAAGTTGCAGCCAGTGTAGGCATCCATACCTTTCATTATCAAGCACTGTAATCCTCACTTTTTCTTGTTGAACTGAGCTGGTAGGCACCTGAATGATCATCTTTATCCTTGTAATGATATTTTCGGTGCTGTCATCATCTTAATCTTATTCTCTCAAAATGCCCTTATTATCATTATCATTCAAGCTGCACCTCCTCAGTCTACAGTTTATTGTGATAAACTGATGATTTTGTGACATTCCGCTCTTGGTGTAGTGAAAATTTTGCCCAACTGAGTGCTGTTTCCCTTAGAAGAACAGTAAGCAGCTGCTAGGCATACTTGAATTAAATCCCAACCCAGAAATATGGGGATCTATTGTTGCACATTGCTAGTGCTAACATTGGGAGAAGTTGGGGTTTTATTTAATTCTTTGTCCTTTCTAAATATGCCTCTTGCTGGCTTGGTTGATGATGTTAATATTTGTGGTTGATAGCATGATATAGGGGATGGGAAATCACAAGTGGTGAAGTTTTAAATCTTGGATTCCATGTTTGACACTCATGGTCTTTCTTCCAGTATTTACCTTTCTGAACATTCTAAAGTTGACAGTTTCATCCAAACGTTCATAACCACTCAAAGATACTCCTTGGTCATCAGTCATTTTGCCCTTTCTGATTTTTCTTACTAGTAATTCATATATTTGTTTATTATACTTCATCGCCATTTCCCATTTTAGCGAGGCAGTGCCAGGAAACAAAGAAAGATCCACCCACTTTCTTACACATATATACACATATACTCGCATAACTTATAAATTTGTATACATATATACACATGTACATATTCATACTTGCTAACCTTTACCAATTTCCCTGTGCCACCTGCACCGCAGGAAGGATCACTAACACCACCTGTGACAGCTAGGTAGCACCAGGAAACATATGGAGAAAGGCTACATCCCCTCACATCCATTCTCTAGCTGTCTTGTGTAATGCATAAAACTACAGCTCCCTATCCACATCCACAGACCTTTCCATGGTTTATGCCAGATGTTTCACTGACAGCACATCAACCCCAGTATCCTGCATTGCTCCAGTTCACTCTATTCCATGCACGCCTATCACCCTCCTGCATGTTCAGGCCCCAATCGCTCAACATCTTTTTCAATCCATCCTTTCACCTCCAATTTGGTCTATGTTGTATAAATACTTTAACTAATAACCATACCTCCCATAATTGACAGGTTCAATCCCCTTTGTTTTTGTACATTCTGTGTACCTTTTAATTTTAGTCTTCATATTTGTCTAGTCTGGTGAACTGTTACCTTTCTTCTTTTCATTATCTTATTCATGTGGAAGGAAATTGATGTTGCTGTTGCTTGTACTTCTGTTTATTTTACCTTTCCTTCATCCTTAGTTCTCACCCTATTAATTTTCATAGGCAGCCACTATTTCTCTTCTTGATTTATCAATATGTGTGTATTCTTTAAGTTATTGCACATTCAGAATAAGAACTCGATTTTTGACAGTAACTTCTGCTTTACAGCTTCCACACCTCTGGGACCAAAACAAAGCCTTGGAAATGCAGCAGATGGCAGTTCCATCAATTCAACTCCAAGGAGATCCTTAAACCTTGAAGAGTACAAAAGGAAGAAAGGGTTGATATGAAGGACCAGTGCATAGGAAAACTATATATGTATTGGCCTGACAAGTGCTGAACACAAGAAATGTATTGCTTAGATAGGAATTTTGATTGTTTGACTTTTTACAATAAGCCAAAATGTAAAGTTGGAAATTGACGAATGATATTAGATGTTATGGGAAAATTGCAGTTCTTGGCATATATCTGGTGAAACCTTTCACCCATATTCTCAAAGTTTGTATGGTAAACAGCAAACTAAAAAGAGCATGTAAAATTTCCACATCATTTCTAAAAAATTCATAAGGAAAGGTATCATCTCTTTGTACATGAAAAGAAGTGTATTGGAGAGTAAGGACCTTTTGCTACTTTTGAAAGAATACATTAAGAACACTTTTTTGACTTTTTAAGGAATTATATTTTTTTGGATAGAGATTTAGTGTTTTATCTGTTCTTGTATAATTTCATTTAAGAAAGTGATGATGCAACCCATATCTGTATATTGTTATGAAAAATAAATTTTTTACTTGAAATAATCTGATATCCATGCATAACTGATCACTTAGACAATTTGTTTTGATTACCCACATTGTTGAAAGTGCAATTGTGTTAATCTGTCGTTCCATTTACTTTTCATAGACGAGCATGGATTATTGTGTTTATTTATTAAAATCATTCAGGATCAATTCATGAGCATTTTTAATAACAAGACCATGTGTTCTCTTCACAGACATCATACATTTTCATTTCATCTTATCTTTTTAGAAGTCACATCATCATCTGTTACATTTGGAATGTTCATTAATGTATAAAAGATATGTTAAGCAGGTGACCAAGACCTCTAATAAAGAATGCAAGGAATAAAAGCCAAATGGATTTTGAATTGCTTATTTTCCTGTAATGTCCTGCTATTAAGATGAAGTAAATCATGAGGATTGAGAAATGATTCAGACATTCAGCGAGTGATGGGATGAAGGGTTAAATTTTTTAGTACTAACAACGTAAAATGTTTTGAATCATGAGACTGTGTATATCTTAATGATATTACTTGTGGGTTAATGAATTAGACAAATGAAGTATAGGACTGTGAATGAAAAGAATTTTTGAAAAAATATGTTAAAGTAACAGGTGTTTAGGAAAGAAAGAAAAGCATGAAGTAATGAGGTGAAAAGGATGCACCTGTTTGGTGCTCACGTCATTTTTTAGGCCTTCACAAGTTTGTAAGAAAACAGCAAGATTATCATCTTTTTTGTGAAGAGGTGCACACAAAACAGGAAAACCATTCCATTATTTTCTTACAAACAGAAAACACCATTACTTGTTTAGGAAAAACATAATAATCTAAGCATACAAAAGATTTACTTACTTTTTATCTGATTAGTACACAAGAAACAACAAAACCATTGCTTTATTCTTAATTCATCAGAAAAAATAAAAACATTCCAAGTTAAAAGAAGCAATATTTTTTAGACTGGCTGATCCTAAGTATGGGCTGTATAGGCATGGTAGTGAGCATTTTGGGTAGCAATGGGCACCACATAAGCAGCAAATTTCTGGAAAAGGTATTCACCTGCACACCATAGTCACTACTGGGCTAGTGAAGCCTCCAGGCAGCACCTGACTCATCCCTTGTTTTGGTTGCCGTTTACTGCTAACCAAAAACTTCCAATGTGCAGAAATCAAGCTGGAGAGGTAAAAGTATTGGCAAGCGAATTGAAACAAAGAATGCAAGAACTATGAAAGAATGGTACATAAAGTTTAGGTGAAAGAACAATAAATATAGGGATGCAGTCATTGTGAATGAGGTGTTTTAAATGTTTAGAGAAAGACTGTTAAAGGTTGCAGAATTAGTAGTTGGATACAAGGCTGTGAGATATAAGAAAAAGGCACATGGTAGATTGCTTGAAAGGAAGTTCAGCAAAGGAGGAGGGAATACATGCCAAGAGAGGAAAGCAAAGGAAGAGTAGATGAAAAGTTTAGGGAAAATAAGACATTGTACTGAAAGGAGATGAAAAAGGTGGATGTAAGAGTTGAAATGTAAATGAGAAGTAAGAAAGGGGAGTTGCTGAATCATAAGGAATAAGTGAATGGAAGATGGAAAGAGTATTTTGAAGAACTGACAAACATGGGAGGTGACAGCAGTTGTTACATGCACTGGTATGGAGGATGGAAGGAAAAGGATACATGTGCAGGGGCTTATAACAAGAAGGGAGTAAAAAGTGCAATAATGAGGGTGAAGGTAGGAAAGGCACCTGGAGTGGATGGCATTATGACTGAAATATTTAAGTGTGGGGATATGGGTGTGATAGAATGGATGCATTTGTTTGTAAAAGTATAGTAATGGTGTTTGAAAGGAAACAGAGTGAAAATATAGATTTTTCAAAGCCCTATAGAGTGAGAGAAGGTGTACTAAGCAGTGTTATATATATGGGGGAGAAAGATTGTATGTTGTAACAGAATTTAAGTATTTAGAAGCTATCTTGGTTAAGTTTGATGACATGAAAGGAGACATAAGGGAGAGAGGCATACAGATGGGGGAGAAGAGTCATTGGGTCCCATAACAGAAAAATGAAGGGTAGAGGTGTAAGTATAGAAGCATGGAAGGATTAAGGAACAGAGAGTCCTCCAAACCCTGATCTCTACAGCCAAAACATGGACATGGAATAAGTCACAGAGGTCAAGAATCCAGGCTGTGGAAAATGAGCTTTTTGAGAGAAACATGTGGTGTGATTAGATGGAATGAATAAAGAAATGAAGGGGTGTATGAGAGATGCAGTATGACAAGGAATGAATTTTGAAGTGATAGTGTGGATGAAACATAATACTCCGAGATGGTTTAGGCATGAGGAAAGAATGCAAGATAGGGAAGTGTATGATAAAGGGGTTAGGGTAAGAGGAAGACCACCTCTGACATAGGGAAATAGAGTGAAATGGTAGAAGAATGCACGGAATGGGTGTTTCATTGGTAGGCATGTATGGACAAGGATGAGTGGAGATTCTTTTTCCATCTTGATGGGAGTTCCTGGAGGGAATAGGCATCAGAGATATGGATGGATAGATCAAGTTTTTAGGTTGATATTCATAACACCTTGTCATGTAATAGTAGATTGACATCAACAGCACCAAAATGGGTGATCTGCCCCCATTGTCATTCAGCATTTCCTATTAGAACTGTTCCCATCTTCATATGATACAACATTTCCCATCTCTGTCTTGATATTCAGCAGACTTATTGTTCCACTGTTCTTAATAAAGTCTTCTCTATCACCAGTAAGTATGCAAAAAAAAATTTGTTCTCCTTAGTACCCCTGCACCGCTGTCATAAGCACAAGGCCATGCATATGTGGTGATCCCTTGGAAAGTTTGTAGATGGTTGGATAAACTCAGATTTTAGGGAGACATGAATTAGATTATCAGGAAAGTGAAGAAGAATAAAACAAAAAATATGAAAAAATGTGTTAGTGATTTTATTGGAATTGTGCAAGAAAGAGGGAGGCCTGTACAGGAAATATCACCACTTATCTTTTCCTTGTGGAAGAAATTACTTAAGAGTTGTGCTTGACTTTTCTGTATGTAATCCTGGGTACTGGACGACTTTGGTAAAAGACATTAGATACAAAACAAGATTATTTCAAAAGAATTAACCTCCAATATCCTTATGTCTTCACACTCTTTGCAGTGTGAAAGGTGCAACATTTGTAAATATATTTGTTTTTCTATACCAATGCTGTGTACATACATGAAATAAGAGTATCTATATTTATTATACTCAATTGCTATTTCCCACATCAACGAGGCAGCACCAGGAAACAGACGAAGAATAGCCCATCCACTCATACACACACATATATATAAAAAGATGTTTTGGAAGGAGGGAAATAAAGTGCGTAAGACAAGGGAACAAATGGGAACATCAGTGAAGGGGGCTAATGGGGAGATGATAACAACTAGTGGTGATGTGACGAGATGGAGTGAGTATTTTAAAGGTTTGTTGAATGTGTTTGATGATAGAGTGACAGATATAGGGTGTTTTGGTCGAGGTGGTGTGCAAATTAAGAGTGTTAGTGAGAGTAATTTGGTAAACAGAGAAGAGGTAGTAAAAGCGTTGCGGAAAGAGAAAGCCGGCAAGGCAGCGGTTTTGGATGGTATTGTAGTGGAATGTATTAAAAATGAGGGTGACTATATTGTTGAATGGTTGGTAAGGTTATCTAATATATGTATGGCTCATAGTGAGGTGCCTCAGGATTGGTGGAGTGCTTGCGTAGTGCCATTGTACAAAGGCAAACGGGATAAAAGTGAGAGGTCAAATTACTGAAGTATAAGTATGTTGAGTATTCCTGGGAAATTATATGGGAGGGTGTTGATTGAGAGGGCGAAGGCATGTAGAGAACATCACATTGGGGAAGAGACTTCTGGTCTCACAAATGGTAGAGGATGTGTGGATCAGGTTTTTCCTTTGAAGAAACTATGATAGAAATACTTAGAAAAGTAAATAGATTTGTATGTAACATTTATGGATCAGGAGAAGGCATATGAAAGAGTTGAGAGAGATACTCTGCGGAAGGTATTAAGAAAATATGGTGTGGGAGGCAAGTTGTTAGAAGCAGGGAAAAGTTGTTACCGAGGATATAAGGCATGTGTAAAGGTAGGAAGAGAAAAAAGTGATTGATTCCCAGTGAATGTTGGTTTGCGGCAGGGGTTTGTGATGTCTCCATGCTTGTTTAATTTGTTTATTGATGTGATTTTTAGGGAGGTGAATGGAAGAATTTTGGAAATAGGGGCAAGTATGCAGTCTGTTGTGGATGAAAGAGTGTGGGAAGTTGGTCAGTTGTTGTTCGCTGATGACACATTGATGGTGACTGATTCGGGTGAGAAACTGCAGAAGCTGGTGACTGAGTTTCCTAAAGGGTGTGAAAGGAAGAAAGCTGAGTGTAAATGTGAATAAGAGCAAGTATAATAGGTACAGTAGGGTTAAGAGACAAGTCAATTGGGAGGTATGTTTAAATGGAGAAAAACCTGAGGAAGTGAAGTGTTTTAGATATCTGGAAGTGGTTTTGGCAGTGGATGGAACCATGTAAGCGGCAGTGAGTCACAGGGTAGGGGAGGGGGCACAGGTTCTGGGAGCGTTGAAGAACGTGTGGAAGGTGAGAATGTTATCTCGGAGAGCAAGAATGAGTATGTTTGAAGGAATAGTGGTTCCAACAATGTTATATGGTTGTAAGGCGTAGGCTGTTCATTCACCTCTGTCATAATGTTTGGGCACATCTGTTATGACCTCATTGGTAGTAGCCTTTCACCTCTTACACTGGTACCACGATGACGTAAAAGATCTTTTGGTGGTATGATGCAAAGGGCAAAACATGTGCAGTATTCAGTATACAGCAGCACAAAATACTCTGTATAAACTGCATCCATGCCATGTGCATGCATGCTTCTCGCAGCATCTCACCACCCCGCTGCTTGCCCAATAATGATCATGCTATTCCAAACTTAAGACTGCATAGATTAGATAAAAGTGTAAATGGTCTGTGCTGGTTATTCTAAAAATGGCAGAAAGAAAAGAAATGTGTAAATCTAGAGGTCCCTATAAAGACAAATTTTTGGAGATATTTTTTAAAATATTTGAGAATATTCCATGCACAGAGCGTACTTTGGATACTGGGACTGCTATAGTGAAAGGCTTGATTGCATGTTAATGCTTGATGATGTTGATTTTTCTTTACAGAATTCCACTGCAAACAGCAGCTCAAAATCATTATCAAAAGCTCCTCCTCCCCTCATTCCTGTAGCCAATGGCCTGCGACCTGATAATCTGTCTAGTCACAAGGGAGTAGGTAGAAATGGGCTTGACAAACAAAGACTTGTCGATACCCCTGCTTTCAGGCCAGACCCCACAAGACAAGAGCCTCCATATAAAGTTAGAAAGGTAAAAATTGTTGTTGTAAGGTTGTAATCATGTTTACTTTTTTCCCAAAAGTTTACTCAACTTAGCTTTTTTTTTTAATTATGATGAATAATATCAAATACTTTAAAATGTACCTATTAGTTATATTGTTAAAACAAAATCTGTTTTGATCATTTTAACCGAGACTTTATATCCACAGATGGTAATGGATGGCAAGGGTGTGTTATGTATAAACCGAACTGCCTATAGTCATCGAAATGCTTCAGATTTTAATATGGTGGCCATACAAGATGTAATTAAGGACTTCTTTCCTGCAGCCACATTAACAGAATGCATTGAAGTGTTCCAGAATGTCCTTACTGTTACTGTATACAAAGCCAACTGGTAAGATTTGAATTGATTTTTTCTCAAACATAATCATATAAAGGTTAGTACAGGCTTATAGTTACTAAACTGCTTACCCTTGGTTTTGCTGAAGAACCGCTGTGGAAGAGGTGCTGTTTTGTCTTTTGTCAGAGGTTCCTTTGACTTGCTACAATCATTCTGACCGGTAATTTTCTATAAGTCATTGTTCTACATGTTCATTTGTACCTGATTTACTGCTTTTAAGGTACCCTTCATTACTAACATGCTTAACTTTGATACTCGCATAAAGTTCCATATTCTCCTTACAAAGTTTTGGTATATTTAAGTTGTAGCTACTGTTCCTAGAGTAATCATTGAATTTTTCTTGAAATTTTTGGTGTTTCTCTTGGGTTTTTGACTCTTGAAAAGTGTGGAGAGGATTATCATCTGAGAGACCTTGGGAATTTTTTTACATGAACCACCTAGCATTAAATTTTGAGAAAGCATGCTTGGTGAAACAAAGAAAAAGAAAGGGAGGGAGATCATAGTTTTGTATTTTAGGTTAAGATAACATAGTGTAAGTTAGGGCATACCATGTGGAGGGAAGGAAGTGGAATTATTTGAATCTTTGGAATTACGGACATTAGATTAAGTACACTATTCAGAACGGTATAGCGAGTTAGATGTGATTGTCTGACCAGTCATTACTGTTGCAGGAACTTCCATGAGATAAGCATGTGCCCACCTGAAAATTGTTTAACATTTGTATCCAGATCAAAAATGTTAATGAAATTTTAGCTCGCTGTGTGATCTTTTCTCATCATTTTGCATCCATAATCCATGTTAGTAGTTTTAATGCACGAGACTGGGTTATAGTGATGGGTGATTTGAATGCAAAGGTGAGTAATGTGGCAGTTGAGGGAATAATTGGT
>JAUUEG010129821.1:0-10714 GCA_032361445.1 Panulirus gracilis | reverse complement strand
AATAGGCATTATATTTACAGGACACATTTCTCAGTATCGAATCGTAAGCAAAAAGCATCGGATTACAAACACTGTTCTTCTATCATGTGTATGAAATCCAATCGCAAGATCATGGTGTCTCAGAACAGAGTTCGATTCAGCTGCTGGTCGGAGAGGCTTCATGTAGACTAGAAATCCATGCCTTTTCACCTACTCATTTCCTCCTCTTTCTCCTCCTCTCTCTCTTTCCCTGCTTTTCTGCTCGCTAAATCTCAGTCACAACTCACCACAGGCGACACAAAGGCCTTGTGGACTCAGAGCTGCCTCCCGCCGGCCGCTGCTCTCACTGCTACTGTGGTAAAGCCGTTTATTAATCCGCACACTCACTGCAACAGCTTCACCGCTGAGGGAGTTATACTGTGCAGATTTCAGATCTTCTACGATGGAAAACCTAAATGTTGTGGGTGGAAGAGACGCGGATATCATAATTCCATTTCGTAAATGTTTTTATCCTGGGATAGGTCTGAAATGTACATTATGGTAATAGTGTAAAGATGCTGACGAACCGATATACATTGTTTGTATATACCTTTGATGATCACGAGGTACATTAAGAGTACTGTTGTTTCCAAGTCAGTTCTGGCTTAACTTTCCCCCGTCACTCTGTGTTGGATAACCTGACTGTCTGAATCTGTGTTTTTAAGGAAACATCTGATTTTTCCTATGCTTTATTTTCCATCGATTTTGATGTGTAATATTTTCCATATTGTCTTCTTATTTCACACCGATGCCTTATATTTTTCATATTCTGTTCCCCGTTGTCATAGACATATTTCTTACATATGCAGATGTAGATTTCGTTGAACATCCCGACATACATACATACACTCTTGTATGTTTTACGGCATTACTTTGATAAATATAGCATAACAGTGCAGATGTAACTTGGCGATATAAGGTATGAAACACATGGCACCTCAGGAAAGCAGTAGCATTCCAGGGAGTAAGAGGTAGAGGTTCGACTTGCAACGAGACAATGGTCTGTTGCTCTTACATCTCTGACCTTGGCCATACGTCTTCGGAGGTGATCAATATCCAGCGTCGTCACCTCACTGGACTTCATGATGCTGTTCCCTGCTGATGCTGTTCCCTGGCTATGTGTTAAACAGGACCCAGAACACACAACCTGTTACTGAATACAGTAAAGTTTACTCCTCCTGCTGGGGGTTACACCGCGAGTGAAAAATGACCTTTTGACGAGGTTGTGTCATTAGGAGCACAGCCTCGTCAAGCAACTTCTTACTCCAAAAGAGTCGACGTTTCCCCGCTATTGAAGCAGCGCAGCCTTGACCTGCAGGAACTCTGTCATGTTGAGATGAGTAATAATGGAGTTAAATTATCATCATTTCAATCTATGTTCCTTAGGGCATTAAGTATTTGCAATCCATAGTTTATTGATGATGATTTAAGATATATTCTATTGGATCTAAGTACCATAGATCTTTCATTCCCTTAAGTTGCAGAGGAATCATTTTATAGAGTTGAACCCAAACATCCCATTGACACCAAGAATCTTTTAGTTCTCCCTTTTAATAATAATCTTGCTCTACTTCCCATGTTGCTTAAATCCTTTGGTGAAAATGTTGCCTTCAGCAACAATAATACTATAAAGAATGTCTCAATCAGGAACTCACCAAAATATTCTCCTGGATACATGTATAGAGTGCCATGTAGAATTTGTGGTAAGTTTTATGTTGGGCAGACTGGTAAGGATCTTTCTGTTAGACTTAAGCAAAATAGATGTAGTACAAGAACAGGACAAGAATCAAATGCCTTGTTTAATCATATTAAAAACTATGATCATTGTATTGACGGGAGTAATGCCGTCTCAGTTATTAACTCTAATACCATGAGAAATATCTTTGAATCTTTTCTTATTAAATACGCAAAGAATTATAACCTTAATATTAGTGAAGGTCTATACAAATTGGATAGCTTTATTGTTGATAAAATTTGTAAACAATTCCCCTTCTTGTCCACATAAGTTTATGATACGCTTGTTGTCTGTTTTGGACAATCACGTGTTTACCAAATGGCGTCCTAGCTACGTCTCTTCGTTGTATATCAACTGACATATTTTTTTCTTGTATCTCCCCTGATGATGTGATTGTTACACAAAAGTGCACAAGGAAACTTATCGTGTTTCATTTTACCCGTAGACTCTTAGGAATATATGTATATATATATATATATAAATAATATAGTATGATATAGTATAATATAATATGATATGATATAATATGATAAGGAGAATGTAGTGGTCGGTGGGCACCTGGCTGGAATCTGAACTAACTTGCTATCAGCCATAACAGACGTAACCATAAAGCCGTGAGGGTAAATACATGAGCACCATATCCGAGCCATGACCAAGTTGCTTACATTTTGCATATAGTAATGCAACTAATTGTGATAACATTGTCCCCTCTAAGGACGGGTTAGACGTTGCGTTCCAGTCCGCTGGCTGGACCTTTGATGAGTAATATGACTTGTGCAAAATTTGCCTTTTCATCTAAGGGTACGATTTAGATCAGTGAGTTAGATGATACTGAAGACGTAGTTCACCTCAGAGGTACGGCGGCATTAGCCGAAGTTGACAGTGAAGTTAGGGATGAGTTGAATTATGCGGACGTGAAGTTTGAAATGATAGACGATAATGATATGAATGATGACATGAGAAATTGAGATGCCCTCATGTTCGGGAAGCGTATGGTAATACAAGATATTATTATAACCCGTGTGAAATTATATGACAGGGAGGAGGAAAATCGACGAGATATTTACTGAATAATCTTGGGTAGAGCCAAAGGTGCAGAGATGGCCCGAGTGTCACAAAAACAGCTGAGACGGTCCAAACCGTTGCTGTTTAGAGAAACATTTTACCGATGCCGAGCGACACTTCGTTGAGAGTGACTCCCCACACTAACTCAGGAGTGTACAGATTCGTGGAACAGGAGGAGCCCGAGACTCCAAGACAACAGGGAGCGACACATTAACAGTCGCAAGATCACGGATTCTAAGAAATGTCCGAGTGTCGCTGGAAGGCAGCTTGACTGTTTTTGTTTCATTTTATTTCTTATGGTGAATGACATGGCCGGGGCTAAACATGTTCCAATCAGAGGATGTCTCGGGTGACAGAAGAAGAGTGAGAGAAGAGAAAAGTAGAAGTTAATCAGGGTTCTGTATAGTGTGGCCTTTGAACACACACTTAGGGATGAGGGGGGGAAGCCGGGCCTACTTAACCAAGGATCCCGCAGTGCTTAAAGGTTAACGGTGGGTCCACTGTCAATATAAGGTTCGGGTCACGCAAGGTTAACAGTGGGTCGACTGTCAGTATAAGGCTCGGGTCACGCACATTAATCAGTTTAATCGGTGATCGTTTGAAGGGCATGATGTCATTAACGCCACTGTTCGACTTTGCATGTACATTTACAACAGAAACCTACAGGGGAAATGCGTTGTGTAAGTGGTATCACAGCGGCTCACAACAGTGCTGAGGGAAGACACTCTGAGCAGCCGGCTGCCTGAGGAAGCTGCGGGAGCCAATGTTTACCAAGGGCGACTCTACAAGATGGATGTCCTAAACCGTGCAAGAGGTATTGCCCAAGCAACGAGACTTATTTTTGCTCTGGGTTATCATCCACGGGTGTAGAACCTACACATGCCCTTTGATACACCCGAGATCAGTGTCTTTAAACCGAAGGACCATGTTGTAAACCTAAGTAAGACTCGAAGGACCAGTTGCTTCCATCTGGACGCCACCTACTGAATTAACTCTTCCACCTGCAACGTAAGAAAGACACAGTGGCTCTAGATTCAGTCTCGTTTCATTCATTATCACACATATTAAAATGTGATTGCCATTAAGGTGGAAATATATTAAAGAAAAATCGATATGTAATATTTAGATATTCACTAAGAGTGTTAAAAGAATGCTGTGCATACGCCCACACGGTGTGTGAATAACAAGAAAAGATGTCTTACTTCATCCATGAATAAAGCCGAATGAAGATTGTGAAGGATCGCATGACAAATGTCAGCACTCACGTTCCGTTAATATATCTCAACCACATGAAAACCTGCGGTTTGACTTGCTTGATTCATGAGAGGATAACGCAGGTGTTGGAAGTCTTATGGAATTACAAAGCCTTGATATATATGTATATAGAAATATATATATATATATATTTTGATGTGAATTTTTTTTCTTTTCACAAGATCGGAGTTGAGAGAGGACAAACTGTTATCGTTTGGAGGGGTAAATTTTGACAAGGAAGTGTACTGTGTTATCCTGTCCTCCTAGAACTTTCAAGAAGAAGGACAAGAAGTTCAGGTTGTTCCAGAAGGTGTCTCGTTGGTCAGACGTTTATTGTTTGGTAAAGAGTAAAATTTACCATAGGAGTGTGATAAGTATTCTTGTCTTTTTATATCATTATTTATTAATATGTTTTCCCGCAGTTGTTTATTCGGTAAGGTGTGTTCCAGGGCGCTCTCGGTTGGTAAGGTTTCCAGAAGGTATTTGTTTGACATGGATTCTTGTAGGCGTTTGTTTAATAGTATAGTGTTTCCCAGGTGAAGTTCTTCAATCCGTCCGTATTTGTTCGGTAAAAGATGTTTCTGGGAGTTACTTGTTCGGTAAAGAGTCTTCCACGAGGTTATTGTTAAGGAGTTTTTTCCAGGAGGCATAAGTCCTGGACGACAATTGTTCTAAAAGACCTTTTCCAGGAGGTGTTTGTTTGGCCAGTAGTTTTCCCGGCGGTAATAATTCGGTAGAGTTTTCTAGGAGGTGCTTCTCCGGTGAGGAGTGATCCTCTGGGTAACAGCTTCATAATTGTCCGGGTAAAATGCTTTCCAGGAAGTGATTGTGTGGAAAAGATTTTTCCGTGAAGGTGATTGTTCAGTGAGGGGTTCTCTTCTGGAAGTTGGTTATTTGGTAAGGTGGCATTTCAGACGTGTTCCGTACATCAGCTTACATCAGGGTTATGTGTAGAGACTGAATGCCTAGCAAGGAGTTATCAGCAAAAAGAAAGAAGGAAACAAGAAAGTGGTTGTTTAACTATTTAAGAAGTTACTAAACAGTAGATGCTGAGTACACAGGTTTCTTGAGAGAAGTCAGAAGGAAGTTTTCCATAGGTATCTTCAGGTCATTCGTTGTTCGTTAAGGGATTTTCATGATAATTATGACTGATCAGACCCTTCCCTACGTCATCATGCCACGATAATGGTTTGTGTACGTGATTGATTTTCAAAGTTTTATTACTTCAAAAGAAGTTTTGTCGGTTAATTTTTTTTTCCAGCAAGTTGGTAGAGGTCATTTTCAGGAACCATTTTTCTTGAAAAAGTAGTTGTTCGAACTTGTCATGAGGTTATATATCCTTCACGTTTTCTGGAGAAGTAATTATCTTTGTCTTTCGATAGCAAATCATCACTTTCTCTTATGGGTGGGATTGTCGAGTGTAGTGTACTCTGTGACGTAATGACGTGTATTGAGAACGGTTATATGTAGAGCCTGTGATTATTGCTTGTGGTTTTCATCCCATTTTTTCTTAAAGATAACTGGAAAATATGTTGGTGATGTATTCTGCTTCCAGTTATAGACGAGACATTCCAGTATTTGTGGAATGTAAACTGGAAACACACTGCCCTTGTAAATAGCATATAATTGTTTGAACACTTTTACGCGAGCAGTGTTTGGTCACGGGCGTAACTTGGGTAAGTACCGCAAAGTCGTACAGCATCACATCCATGTTACTAGAAAACGAAAACTTCAGGAGAGAAGTTACGGTGAAAATATACTCCGTAATTTTCTTTTTTATCTGATCTGCTGCAGTTACTGGAATTCCATGCAGCATGCAGACACTGGTTGGAGGCTCATCCACTCTTTGTGACAAAACAGCGAGAAATGGTTCTTTATTTTCCTTTATCTGATGATCTATAAGAACCGACCAGCCATGTACCGGAAAAGATGATGATGATGAAAATTCATTCACAGTATCGACCTCACCCTCTGCTTGACGGACAAGGAGTGAGGAACGCTGTGATTGCGAATGTCTCGTGAGTTATGCATTAGGTATCGTAATGACGCTCTGCTTGTGTCTTCAAAGTTGCCAGTGACTTTATGTGTCCATCCTTGTTTGTCGTTGACGTTGCCAACTTGCCAAATAAGGATGAAGTGGCTGGGTAAACCTATCGCCTGTGTTGGAGACAATATGAACACCGTACCTGTCCGGGACCAGGTATGGCAGCGCCTACCTCCTCTCCGTGGCTGGTGCCCTGGATATGTGTTGCCTTCTCACCTCATCGCTGATCCAGCACTCACGAAACAGTGACGATCTTCTGATGGATGGACCTGATGACGAACTGAGAGTCTGGAACCGCACGGGAACCACAGATGACCCACAAGACAGGAAAACGGATCCGAGAGGCTGTGTGCTGTACGGCTGATGAGGATGTTCCTGGCAACCATACCAGAGCTGACGGTGTGGCCAGGGCCGCCAGCTTCGCGCAAACATATCCAGCCTGGTGGATGGGAGGCTTGGATTGGGCCTGGTGGATGGGGGGCTTGGATTGAGAATTTTTCTGAAGATGAGAACCTGACGCTGCGGCTTCGGGTTATCGGGAAGGTAGCACTGTCACGACGCACTTGGATACAGTAACAATGGCCACAGCGGTGGGACACCAGCACAAGAAAGGACAGCTTAAACTCCAATTTACTTGAGGATGTGATGAAGACAAACTTTCTAGTTCACTTGCCATTACCACTGATAGAAAACAGTGTCCCCATTACCTGGTTGGCGGTGTGGGCAAGAACCAAGCGGTCGCAATATGGGCGAGACAGTTACAAGAGGAGCTACGTTTTCCTGCAAGGTGGGGCGCTTCTGTGGCACCTGTCAGCGCTGGAGTCATAGGGCTTGGCAGTGTGACTCTGAAGCCACGTGTGGTTTTAGCGGCGGAGGCCATGGCTGATGTGTATGGAGACAGAAGATCGTCTGATGGGAAAGGGTACCTCCGAGGTGTGTCAGCTGTGGGGGGGAGTTACAATGCTTGGTCGCTTGCGTGCCGTAAGCGGCGTGATTAGGTACCTCGCCTCGACCACCGACAGCAATCTGTCCCGAAGCTGACGACAGGGTCAGTCAAGTTATGGACCCAGGTGTACTTACTGGTGCAGACTTACCCTCACTGAGGGAAATTACTTCCAGCAAGACCCACTCCTCTTGGACGCACTCAGGTACCAACAGAGATGTGTCTGGACTAACTGGAGGTCCGATTGGAAAGCTTAGAAATGCACTTCCGTGAGTACGTTGGAATACTCGAGGTCCTGATGGGCAAAATGGAAGAACGATCTGTGAGTGTAGATACGACACTCCTCCCTGACACTTACATAGCACTGTGAGGGCTGGAGGGGCCATGGATACGCAGATGGCTCGTAATGATGTGGTACCACAGTTCTCATGGTTCATATACTGGCTGTAATGATAGTGATGTGCAAGGAGTCTATGGCGATTGATAAGGATGATATTTTGGATACTATTAATAATGGACTTTTAAAGGTCATGGCATGATTGTTAATAGCATTAAGGATAAAGAATACTCGTGCTCACTCAGCATGCTAGAGAACATAATGTACATGTCATAATCTTGCTGGAAACCTTACATGATGATTGTGATTTTAGAATTAAGGGCTATACCACAGTCCCTGTAGAAGGAAGGTAGAACCGGCGTGATGTGATAACCTTAATCAAGAACATTGAAGTCCTCGGGCACAACATAGTGTATCTAAGGAAGATGTTGAATGCTTAAAGGTTGTCATTTGGATGTGCAGTATTGAAATAGAGGTATGTAATGTATACACTCACCCTCCTCTGTTCTGGTACTGTATGAGTTTACGGATTATAAGGATGATAGGGTTAACCTTATTGCAGGGTATTTTAATGTACGTCACCCGGAGTTACCACAAGGTGGGGCTTGGAATACCAGGGACAAAGATCTGATACTGAATGTTATTGTTCGATGATGACGTGATCAGAATAGAGGGGGAGAAAACTGCCAAGTCATACTAGGGAAGGAGACCTGATTTTTGTTTTTGTTGGGGGGATGGTTAGGCTGCTGAGGTAGATGGTCAACCTTTGCATTTTATGGTTTGTGACCAGAATGCCTTGGAGACTGGTCAGGAATACTGGGCGGACCACAGTCTAAGGGCGCAAAGGAACGTATGTCCCAAAGTTGGAAAATGGATGCAGAGTCATTGGTTATATGAACAGTTGGTATAGGTAGTATGTGATTGGTGGGTTTCAATGTTTTCATAATGACCTTTTTGAGGTGATCCGAAACGTTTTTAGAAGTCTGGCGTATCTTTCCGTGGAAAAATGGAGCACTACTATTCACGGTTAGCTAAAGAATATAGAATTATTGAGGATCCTTAAGGTTTACATTGCCTTACCAGTTAAAGGGAGTTTCGAGATGGCCTGGTTCGGCCTTGAGGCAAGGAGTTATTGAAGGTATAGATCATCTGACGTCTCAGTCTGTGTTGCCGGGAATAATGAGACACATCAGAGAGAAGAAAAATAATGTCTAGTCACATTATAATACCAGACCTGACGTTGACCAACTGCTTGATAGATGGGAACATGAAAGTAGTGCTGATTCCTTGCCAGATGACATGAAGTGAGCACAAACTTTATTAGAATCAGCCGTTACATTACTGAATAGGTTAGGTGAACCTCTCAAGCTTGGTACGAGGGACTTAAAAAGAGCCGTTCAAAATCCAAGAACACGGCCGCTGGTGAGGATGGGACAGCTTACTGTTTACTTGATGTTCAAGGAGAACCCTTAACCTGTACTGTATAGCATGATAGTAGAGGCAGGACGGTTGCCAGTGTCCTGTAAGGAACCAGTGGCTATGCACACACCAAAGGGAACAGAACAGATTATAGGCCAATTGTTCTTACTTCCTGTTTCTGTGAGCTGCTAGAAAGGGTATTTCTCAACGGCTGGATAAGGCGGGTGGTTTACATTAGAAGTTAAATGGTTTAATACGGGAAAGAGGCACACACACAATGCCACTCTGTTTCTTTGCGAGCGATGCAGACAAGTTCTCCATCCTCCTTAACCTTAAGAGAGCACTCAGTAAACTTAACTAGGTCACTTTAGAAGAGTTAGGTAAGACGGGAGTGGGAGGTTGGGTCTTGAAATGGACCGAGAGTTATCTGACGAGGAGAATTGCCAAAGTATATTTTCAAGGGTTCTACTCGAGAGATTGTGAAACAGGCAGGGAGGGGTACTTAATCCTACCCTCTTTAATGTTATTATAAATATTATTGCATTAGGGGATTTACGGATAAATTATAAATTATAAAGGGTGAGAATTGTTTCTGGTGTCTTGTAATCTATGTTCCTGGCTATGAAACCTATCATTTGATTGTCTTTTTTACTTGCTGCTTGCCACGGTTTAGTGTACTTCAGATTTTGCTAATGACAGCTCCAAGGTCTTCTTTTTATTTACTTTAGTTAGAGAGTTTCCGAATAGTTTGAAGTCGTAACGTTTATTCTTCCCCCCAAAGTGTATAGCTTTACGCTTGTCTAAATCAAACTTCATTTGTCATCTGTCTGACCACTCTGCTAGTAAGTTAGGATCTCTTTGAATCATCTCGCAGTCCCGCCTGTTTACAGCTCTACCTCCGACCTAGTTTGGTATCGTCAGCAGAGAGATCTTAGACATGAGACTGAGTTCTTGGTCATTAATGTATATTATGAAAAGAATTGGGCCAAGGACCGACCCCTGTGGCACACCACTCGTTACGTCTAGACAGTCTGAGGCTTCGCCATTTAATCCCACACGCTGCTTTCTTCCGGCAAGCCAGTCTCTGATCCATGTACAGTGTTCTTCACCGGTTCCGTGTGCTTTATGAGGTGGTATGTATGGCTGTGTGGTGTGGTGTGGCGTAGATGGGTGCAGAGTATTGGTGCTACGATATATGGTTGCGTGGTGTGGTATATAATGATGTGGTGTATACTGGTGTGGAGTGGTAAGTGTGGTGAGGTGAGTGTGGTGTATGGTGGTGTGCTGAGTGTGGTGTGGTGTATGGCAGTGTGGTGTAAGGTATGGTTGTGTGGTGTGTTGAGTGTGGTGTGGTGTATGGCAGTGTGGTGTAAGGTATGGTTGTGTGGTGTATAGTGGTGTGTTGAGTGTGGTGTATGGTGGTGCGGCGTAGTGTGGCTTGTGGTGGAGTGGTGTGGTTTGGTGTAGAGTGGTGTGGTGTGGTGTAGTGGCGTGGTGTAATGGTGTGATGTACTGTGGTGAGGAATGGTGTGATGTATGGCTATGTGGTGTATGGTGGTGTGGTGTATGGCTGTTCGGTGTATTGTGATGCAGTGTATGTTGGTGTGGTGTAGTGCAGTGTGGTTTACTACGGCGTTGTGTGGTGTAGTGTTATGGTGTAGTGTGATGTGGTATGGCATAGTGTGGTGTGGGGTATGGTGCATCGAGGTATTATGTGGTTTGCTGTGTGGTGTGGTGTCCACGGGTGTGGTGTGGTGTCTGAAGGTGTGGTGTTGTGTGGTGTGGTGTGTTGTGTGGTGTGGTGTTGTGTGGTGTGGTGTGGTGTCTGAAGGTATGGTGTGGTGTTGTGTGGTGTGGTGTGGTGTTGCGTGGTGTGGTGTGGTGTGGTGTGGTGTGGTG
>JAUUEG010129601.1:0-10716 GCA_032361445.1 Panulirus gracilis | reverse complement strand
TTAATACTTGTTTAATTTTTGGACTTGAAATTAAGTCCAAAAATTAAACAATTATTAAACTGAATTTTATTGTTCATGTTATTATTTGGACTTAGAAAAAATTTAACTAAAAATATTTAACATGAGAAATAAAACATGTTTTTTAAACAAAACATAACATATTTACATTACAATTTAAAACATTTAAATACATTGTTTTTACATTTTTTTAACTTATCTTATTTTACTTACTTTTCAACTTTAACTTTTAAACTTATTTCTTTAAAATTCTTTGTTTTTTAAATCATAATTTCTATTATCTTTATATTTTAGTGTCTTTTCAACTTTACTTCTTTTCCATATTTTTCTAACTTTGTTTTTATTTGGCAATTTCTTTAACTTAAAAGTTCTTGGAATAATTTAAACTTCATTTCTTTTTTAAATTTATTGACATTAACATATTTCACATTTCTATCATTAACTATTTGATCTTTAACAATGACAAAACATAAGATTTCTCAAGTAATCTAATCAAATACAACTCTATCAACTCTAACAAAACAAACTAACATTGAATTTGTCGCAAAAACTATCTTAGAATCCTAACCTACATATAACTAAGTCTATCGTGCATTCGGCTGTAACTACCCATCGCATGCAATACGAACGAGAGGATCACGGTATGACGGCCTACCCGGGCGTTCACAGGAGAGCCAAGAATGACCTGGGTTAGCATCGGCCAGTGACCCGCAGAGATAACGATCCAGTGAATCTAGGGCCCTTAGAATCACTGTATCATAAATCTCTTTAGGACACTAGCGGATACGCCGAGAATCAAACCCGCCCAACCGATCCGGCCTAGGCAAACACTTGGAGTCACCCATATGAACATCGTTGTACCACAATTGACAGAATAGCTACCAAGTATACCCGTATACTCGCACAAGCTCACACACAATCACACACGCAGACATTCACAGACACACCTAACTCTCCCTAACAAGGCAAGTGAACAGTAATAAGTGACAAACTAAACCCTAAACTAGTCCAAACATACTCTAAATCTATCACATGTCGAAGGCTAAATATTTAAGCTGACTAGTTACATGATTCAAGATTATACATAGATCTTCATGTCTAGCCCGATGGCAGACAACTCCTCTTCAACAAGCCCAGTGTTTCCCTCGCTGTGGTAGAACAACAAGTCCATCGCTATGTGGCCACCACAACGCTCGCTGTGTCAGGCTAAGTCCCTCGCTACGGCAGCTAACACGCTGCCTCCCGTAAGCACAAGTCAAAACCGGAAACAGAAACAAAATACATACATTAGAATCAAATACGTAACTCAAAACATGAGTCAATTATCAAAGAAGTACTAATTAAACCCCAATGTTATATGTCTGAAAGTGAAGCACACAGACATAGAATCTATGTAACTAGGGCCCATAGTGACATGGGTTCTTTCTCTATGTGAAACACTCAAAGACACATAACAATCTATCCCTTGAATTTAATATGTGTCAATCATATTTAAGACATGAGGTAAAAACTAAGATAAAAGACAATACTTACTTGAAAACACGAAGAACAACTATCAACGCCTTGAAGACACTTCCGCCACTCGTAACCTTACCTGAAAACATGTACAAGAAACATTAATCCATTTCATTAACAAATAAATACCTAAAACTCTTATGTCATGAATTAAGTCGAAAGTTATCTGTCTTAAAGTGAACAACATAAATAATTAGCCTATGTAACTAGGGCCCATAGTGACATGGGGTATGTATCTATGTCAAACACTTAAAGACACATAACTATCATCAACCTATTCTCTTATATTTCAAGTATAGCAATGAACATGATAAAAAAAATTCTAATACTTACTTTCAGCAAGACGAAGTACAAACCGCAAACGCCATCTGAAAAGATACAAAACAAAATATTAATAACAAAGTTAACCTAAAACTATGATTTATTTATCATTATAACATTTAATCAAGTAAAAACAAAAGTTATCTGTCTAAAAGTGAATCACACAGATAACAATCCTATGTAACTAGGGCCCATAGTAACATGGGCTATTTCTCGATGTGAGACACTTAAAGACAAATAACTGAGTATTACGTTACTTTATAATATTTACAGTAATCACAAAAGCCAATACTTACTTGTAAATACACGAAGAAAACAAGTCATCAACTCAGCAAACAGCAACGTCACCTGTAATTATATAGAACAATTGAAATCTCTTACATTTAAACGTTATTACATATAACAATATGCTTCAAATATTATCATTATTCTACATATTAGTTATCTGTCTGACAGTGAACCACACAGATAACGATCCTATGTAACTAGGGCCCATAGTGACATGGCTTCTTATTCTATGTGAAACACTAGCAGACATAACTAATATATCTACCTATTCTAATATGAAAAAACTTAATACTTAACTTTAATATAAGACACGAAGACAGCTCAACACAAAGACGGACACCCGGACCAACACAACACCTGAAAACATTTAAAAATACTAACAGACCAACGGCATTCCCATGATGCAGGTTCTGCTGCTGCTGCTGTTTCTCTCATAAACTACAAGTCATCCTCCTCCTCTTACTACTAATCAAGCTCTTGTTGCTGCTGCATCCTGACGCCAGAGGCATTCAGAGCAGGACAGTCGTACAACGGGCAAGACGTAGCAAAGTAACGAGTAGACGAGCAGCCATGTAGACAGCCAGACAGACAGACTGACCATTATACATAAAGAAGCTTTTTGATGCTCTAGTATTAATTCTTAAGGCTTCTATTCAATGTCAACATTAATCAATATTTCTAAACTATTTCTAATTTGAAGATAAACTTTTACTTTAATAATTTACTTTAAAATACTTAACATTGGAGTCACACGCCAAGTCAAACTCCCGGAACTTTTTCTTTATAAATAGCAAAATTGTCTCCACAATTTAAAACTATTTTTAAACCTTACCTTCAGGTAATATTCTAAATACCTGAGTTGAAAGCTTAGTTAAAGCTAAATGATCAAGTCTTAGCTTGCTAGTTAGTTGCTTTACTAGTCTTAGCCAAGCCAAGAACTTGATACTGTCCTCACGGCGGCCACCCGTTAAATAACTCCAGACCAACGCCACCTGACGGCCGCCCCCGCAACTAAATCCACATACGTCATCAACCTCGCAAACTCGAAAACACTCAAAAACACACTTAAATACACACATGAAATATACCATCACCCTCACAGACCATTATATATTCACTGTACTACACATAGAGAAGGACTATTTCAAGATTATATATATGATTAATTAAATATAGACAGAAGCATTATCATAACAACCCTAACTACCACTTACCGGCGCGCACAACGGCAATTCCGACGATCCTATACACTCCTGATACCTCTAAAGAACAAACCAAATCATCTTTAAACCACAAATACCATGTGCAGCAGTATATATTCTTGGCATAGAACAATTGTTATAAGTATTTACACAATAATCAATGCATTTACGAGCATATACCATATCACCTTCCTCCTCACCACCAACGCCACACTTTTAAGCCTAACCTGGACTTGGCTATATTACGTCCATCGGGCACAACCATACTCAAGTCTTACTACAACCAATGTCTTATTTCTAACTTCATTTACATACTATATACAACAATATCTTTAACATTTCATCAGTAACAAACCACATTTACTTTGTAACTTAACACAGTCACACTCCCAGACATTAACACTCCTCCACTTTCAACTCCCACACCACCAGTCGTACTCAAAGTAAACCATTTACTACAACATTCAAATTCCATAAAATATATAAATCTGTCATTCTTAGTCATCTGTTTACATATTTCACAATATCAACATTAACTATTACCATCAGTACAATCGCAATTCATCCCCTTACGTTATTTGCTCTCATCTCTTGCCATTTTACACTCAATGTCTCCCCGTACTTCCCAACACAACTCTCCTTTCAAAGCTATCTTACTCTATTCACCACAACATTATTCTTTTAGGAAAACCTCTACAAATCCTCACCTTGGCCTATACAATATAATGATCACACATCCCTACAGCTGTCCCTTTCACAAGACTATCAACACATAATCCAATAACGCCCCATCTCCTACGTATACTCCAAAACACTTGCCTCTCAACATCTTTCTTCTCATAGGCACCAATAATCAACCATCTCTCTCCACACACTTTGACCAATATCAACCTAAACTTTATTTTTTTTTACTCATTCACAGACTGCCACACCTTCCTTTGCTCTTCTCCTCTTTCCAACACCTAACTTTACTCCCAAACCACCTTTAACCTTAAGCTTCCTTTCACTCAAAGCCAAAACATCCAGGTTCCTTGCCTCAAACCTATCTCTCCTTTTCTTTCATCTGGATCACATTTACACACCCCAATCTGAGCCTTCGAGGAGGATTAACACTCACCTTATGACTCAGACTTCCCTCGCCCCTTCTACAAAGTTCAATACAAGAGAAGGGTGTGTGTGTGTCTTTCTCCGCTCATAACACAACGCTGCTAGCTGATTCCGGTGAAAATCTGGAGATATTGGTGACCAAATCTGATACATTATGAACCAAAAAATTAGACAATAAACGCCAATAAGACCAACCTTACCACCTTTACTTGTGTTCAACTTCATTCATAAGTAAGTCTCACTGCAGTCAATGAACGGAAATCAAGAAGGATATCTCGGAGAGCAAACATGGGAAGGCTTTAAGAAATAATAGCGTTTAAAACAATGTGATAGGGTTGTACGGAGAAGATTGGATGTGTTGGAAATGAAATGTTTCAGGACAATATGTGGTCACCTTCTTTAATCGAGTAAGTAAAGATAATACAGACATATAGGATAATAAAAAGAGTGTGGTTGACAGAGTAAAAGGTGTGTTGAAATGGCACAAAATGAGTGACGAAAGATAGACAAAGAGGATATATGTGTCACAGGTGGAGACGAAATACAAGCACGAACAATGCATTTAAACATACAAGATAAAACACGTCAAACAAATACATTGAACTGAAAAGAACGGATATACCAGGGTCAACATGCTACCAATGAACTTAACCAGGTCATGTCAAGCGTCTGGGGTAAACCATGTCGCTTCTGAGTGTGGAAAGGGAGCTGTGCATTACACAGCTACAAACTAATTGTAAATTAATTAATGTGCCTTTTTTTCACCCCCTTCTCCGAGCGCAACGTACATTTATACATATATATTTAGCCGTATGCATATATGTATCTATACGTGCGTGTGTCACCGATTATATATATAGACATTTACATACCAAAACACTCCAACTAATACAATTATGAACAACATCACTATTAACCAAACCTTATACACATTTCCGAATCTCAATGCATATATAAACTTCACCATCCCACATCAAACCCGGGACCCCTACACCAGCAAGCGAGACGAGCCTTCCAGCCCACACAATATATATATAGGTGTCTGTGTGCGTATATACAGACATTTCATAGGTACATTTTAACGCTGTGGTTATTGGTGTATATGCCTTTTACTTTACCGATAAATTTATATCATTTACATTTACTTGGTTTATTCATTGAACATTTAAAATGACATTGACAATAGAAAGATTTTCTAATATTAGACGCTTATCTCTATTGTCACGCCACACCAAACGCGTTACATTACATAATACTTTATATATATATATGTACTCTTTTAACAGAAGGAAATTCTTACTAAACAACCACTTTAACGACCACTCTTTAAACGCCGACCCACCAAAACAAACTGAAACAAATTCACTTCACAAACTTATTCCTCACATCAAAACACTCAACCACATTAAAACAATAACACTATTACATATATACATCCACACACATTTATATTATATACTAAAATTAAGCTTGAACATATTACATACCGACACTCATCAGCAATTACGCTTTCATAAGGCTTTCAAATACCCTTATTCACACAATTCACTCATCATATCTACATTTTTCATTTAACCATCTAAATATCTTATAAATCCCTTTACAATTTTTATTAATATCTCCATACAATCATAGAATACACCGAAACGCTACTGGCTAACAACCTTGTTACCCAGTTGCCCGTAGGCACACCACGCCACACACCGGCTGCTTCTACCCACCACCAACACAGCCACAATCCCTCGACCCCGATCCTTTCATAACACTAAACTATTTATATAAAATATTTACAAATACATTCAACATACATACCTAAAGCACTAACAATAATTAAAACACAACAATGACATTTTTTACACCCATGTACAATATTCACGCATTCCCTTCTCTTAATAAATCATTATAAATTCGTTATTCTCATTTGCATTTCTTTCCAATATTCAAATTAATCATATTTATTAACTTTATCACATTAACATATGATTACCTTCGATTTCTCACATATTATCAACCATAATACTATCATGTCATTTTCAATTATTTTTAGGCAAAAATAAAAAATAAAATAAAATTTTTTACACACATACATACATTACCATCCTCCTCTCTAAGCACACAACACAATTATACACAAAAAAATTATTCATATGATATTTTCAATATCAGTTAATATCATTTAATACTTGGTGTAACAATTACCCGAATGATAATTAACCCATTCACGACAATAGATTACAAAACGAATGCATTAAACAGACTCTGACATCGATTTACACTAATGCTTTCAATTAACCACACAACACGCAAATCACCCAATTTACAGACACGATTCCCTCACTCGAACACCCTCAAACCCATAAAATACATCTATCACACCCACACCAAATGAAATATCTAATCGTAAATACATCCATACTACACATACAGGATAAACATACAAATAAAAAAAGTTACATGATACAAAGGAGGGGTGTATGGAAGCCCAGGGCAAGCAATTCTTGACATCACACACACGGAACGTAATATTAATTCACTATACCATATACATCATTAAATATAAACCCTTATTCTTTAAATTTATTACTTACTCGCATATTGAAAACATTATTTACTCGATCCACAAGGACAAACAACCCAACAGCCACTCACCTCAACTCGCCTTACTAAAACACTATACATATACATTCACCTACTGTTTTAATACATCACATACACACTCACTCATAGGCCATACATCAATATTTACCATTATAATAATAAATAACATTAGTCGAACACGACCTTAACAATCAACAGCCAATTTCGATTCAGCATTCTTTCTCCTCTACGTCTATATGAGAACATAAACATGGTCAATAAACTTATCCAATATTACAATAACATTATCAACATCATTCATTGTACAATTAAGGACGTACGCAATTAATCAACACGAGAAACAAACCAAACAACTCTATTCAATGAACAACCCATCCCAGAGACCTGCCGGTTTCGTGGACAGGGCCGAGTCTCGCACCTAAAGCCGGCTCAAAATTCCTCTACTGCGCAATTAAATCAACATCTAAACCAACACAATCGATTCAATGCAATTGTACATATTGTACAAACAATATTTCTAACCATACATATGTTGCAAAATATATCATACATTCACCTATTTATCACATTCGCTAACAAAACATATCAATACAATCAATTATTCATCCCAATCGATGTAGACAAACATCAAAATACCAAGAGTACAGCACTGTTCTCGTAAGATTGCTGTGGCCCCCTCCACACTCATCACCTTACTTTTTAATGAACTATGTATGCCTTCCAACATTATACACTAACCAATGTAGCCCATTACTGTCTACACAGTTATAGCCCAACCAACCCATCCATGTCTTCTAGCCTCCATAAACCATTTGTTAGCCCTAGATGCACCTATCTAGTCACCATACTTCTGTATGACAACATACAACTACTCTAAAGTATGTCTATCTAGCACTTTTACAGAGAGAGAGAGAGAGAGAGAGAGGAGATTTTTCCATACATATTCACCATTTCCAACCTCAACAAACTTGCCTCAATAACACAGCAATGAACCCTAGAGATAAATGCATCACTTCCCACCCTTCTCTCTTCCTATTTTTTGGTGCTCTCTATGCATTATACATATTACATCCTAAACCTTCTCTATAACATCAAAGACTCACATTATTTCTACTTCCTGAAATGCAATACTCAACAAACATTCCATTCTCAATTTTCGTTCCCACATCTTTAAGACTATGATCCTTCTTTTCAAATACTGACTGACCATCACACATGGCCCATTCATTATCAATTATCTTTATACAATTTCCAAAGCAATTTCTCACACCAATGGTTCATACAATAAACCTGAGCTTATAAAAGGTTACAGTTACTCCCAAGGGAATCCAAGAAATTATGCACATACAACAAAAGCTACTATTTTCTATACCTAATTTTTATACTACAGGACTTGGGTCTTCATACTTTGGAGGACATGCACAAAACAAAATATCACTTACAACATTTTGATGAAACAAGTCCAGGAAGGAATCACTTCTGCCACCCACTGTTTCTGCATCTCGATGACAATGTTCTTGTTCAATGATTGCCCCATGGCTTTCTCCATTGAACCTAAGGGAAAAAAATCAACCATTAATGAACTTTGAAGACTATTATCATCCACTCACTCTTAGTCTTATTTGTAATTCACACAAACCAGCTTCTTATCCAAGCCCAACAAACCTTTCCATGATTTATTACAACCCCATTACATGCACCTCCTTCACTCCAGTGATATCACCTACCACTGCAATTCACTCAATCCCATTCAGGCCTTTAAACTTCCTGCAGATTCAATCAGGATCATTCCATCAATTTCCCTACACATCTGACACATTTAACCTCTCCTCAATCATTCTCTCCATAGGTCCCAACCATTTCAGCACACCCTCTTCAAGTCTCTCAACCACATCCTTTTCAGTATCACATCTCTCTCTCTTACCCTATCATTACTCAATCAAACAACCTCATACCACATACATTCCTACTAAATTTGATGGACAATACCTACACTCTCATCCATACATCTAAAAATAATGCCTTACTTCTATATGACACTGTTGGGGCCACCACACCTTCAATCATACCCATTTCTAATAACAGATATTTGCACTATACACAGATTCACTTACAATCGGTCAGCTGACACCCATCTACTCTTCCCTTCTTCTAAAGTTGGTTAAATACCATTTATCCTCAATACATAGATCTCTCTCTATATTACTTAACATCATTCTGACAAATCCACTGGCCTCAAATGACTGAGATGTGTACAGATTACATTAGACATTTACAAGCCGCTTTATATCACATCTTCAGGCCATTCATGAGAGACACGCTTGATTGACCTTGCCCATCACCCCTCCAAAACTAGTTGACTCAAGACTAACTGGTATACATCAGCTATGACATTATAATCTTGTAACAAAAGACTCCACGTTGGTCGACATTTTTCTTCTTACGCAAAAATACGAGGATCCGAAAACACTTACATCAGCCTACCTACTCCTCTCATCTAAATGATTCAAACGTTAATGCTAATGTTTCTTTTTCAATCGGATACAACAGAAACTTCTTTGAAAATTAACAAATTATAATTTCAATGTCATCTTTCTATACTATATGATTATATACAGAACAATCTTTCACATTACACAAGACTTGATTTACTACTCTTTGGAAAGTACTTCCACTGTTTTTCAAATCAAAGAGCATCACTTTATACATATACAAACCATCCATTCTTACAAATAAACAAATTTCCTTTACTCTTCCACTCAAAGGTACACTTCCCAATACCCTTTCAATAAATCTAACTTACAAATTTAACCTTCTCCTATCTCACCAATACAAACATGTATTCTTGGAAGAAGATAATTCAACATACCTTTCTGAATTCACCAAAAAATCTGCACAACATACCATCAACTTTAGTTAGTAACACAAGATACATTCCAAGGACTATTACTTTTTTCAATTACATTAGTCTCAAGCATATACTGTCCTTAATTTCTCACCATCTCTCTCATTTTAAGATGCACTCTATAAGGCTCATGCTTGATAGGTGTTGCATCATCAATTTCAACATCACATTACTTCTCATAGGAACATCAGAAAAAATAAAACCTAAACTTATTCAGTATTTGTATGATCTCATCTCTTCTCTCACTTTCTAAATTATCAAGCCTCTTCTTCAAATTAGTTAACACATCTGACTTTTTTTACAATTTCTCTTTACATTCTCACTTCCATCCACATCCTCTGCATCTTCACACATAACACACGCACAAGACACACCTGTAACCTCATCATCCTTTACAGAATTTCTATCATGATGATAACCTTTTACCACATTTATGTGACACAATTGACTTGGCTTCCATCTTTCTGAAGTATTCACAATGTACTTCAAATCATCCACTCTCCTCTCAAGGACCACCAAACCTTGCTCTCACAGGATTTCCTCTCTTAGCCAATAATACCAAAACTTGATCACCTGCTTTGAACTTTCTGCTTCCACATTTATCATCATACCATATCTTCTTTACACCCTTTCAATTTTTCTGCACCAATCTCTCTCGCTATAAACAATCTGCTTTTAACATTGGATACATACTTGAATACTAAAGAAGAATCACTCCTCCATACAATTTCTACTTCAACATACTCAATGGACCTCTTATTT
>JAUUEG010129490.1:0-10717 GCA_032361445.1 Panulirus gracilis | reverse complement strand
CGCTAACGCGGGAGACAGCGACATAGGTTAATAAAAAAAGAAAAAAAAATGTATTTGATTGCTTATAATTCACTGACAGTTGTATATGATGATATTGGTAGCATTTGTGGAGTTTCGACATAATTTTCTTTTGTCTTAGACTAAAATTACAGCGTCTTATTAACTGGTTAATATTTTATTGATTCTCAGTAAATTTCATGTGTCTGTAAGGGTCCCCCACTGTATTGTATGGTAAAATGATTAGTAAATCATGTAAAGTTTGTTTTGAATTTTGTCAAAATGAAGAAAAAGTACTTACTATTTATCATAACCTGGTTTATTGAATGCTATTTTCTTAGTTCTTGACAAGGATATATTTAACTGAAATTGGCAGTAGCTTTATTAAGTTGTGATGTCCTGCATGGCCTAACCAGACCTCAGGTTTTATGTTCACTTTCATGTTAGCTATCAGACAAATAGTGAAGGTTTCCAGTTTGTCCTTTTTACACCCTGATGGTGTCCAGAATACATGAACAAACAACCAGGTAATCATTACCACAACATCCATACAGAAACTGTGGGTAAAAAGTAGTCCAGTCACATGCCATAGGTCCAAGCTGTAGTTGCTGGGCCATGCAAAAAAACTCACAGGAACAGTGACCAAAATGATGTAGAGCAAAGAAAGGATGGCATCATAGTGGATGGAAAGGAATAATCAAAGAGAGGCACTATCTGGAGAATTGAAAAGATGGAAGGCTTTTGATTTCATTGTGGCCAACTCTGGCTATGAGATAGGTTGGAAGAACAACAATGCTGCATATGCCAAATGTACTCCATTACTGAGGCATATGAGATCCAGATAGAAATTGATTAACTGCTTTCAACGAAAATCTTTTTGTCACCTATACAGAACCCCTTGCTTTTGAAAAGCAGATGTTGCTTGTTCATTTTATGGAGTTTCATGGATAGAGAATTTGGTTATGCTCAACATGATTATATTATTGCACAGTTGAATTACTGTGTTTTAGAGTTAATATGAAATCATTGTGATTTAAAAGGAGATCTAGATGGAGATTGCATTCTTTCACTTGAATTTAACCAGGTTATTGCTTCTCCATTCCAAGATACTGCATAACTCCAAATAAGAAGAGAAAATATGCTGACTGTAAAAAACATATGAGAACTGGAGTCAGGAAGGGAGGGAAAGTGGATTGAAATATGTGGATTGGAATCATTGGCATAAGAATGACTATGTTTAGAGGTTCAAGAAATATCACTTTGGTAGGGAAGAAAGAGAATTGGCAATAGGGCAGAACCTTGAGGGATGCCATTGATGACAAGATAAGAGGGAGAAGTCTCTCCATCATTATCTACCATGATGGAATAACAAGCAGTGATGCTATGCATTAGAGAAAAGAGAGAGTCAGAAAAGCCAAAGAAAGGAAGTTTAGAATGCAGAAACTTGTGCCACATCCTGTCATATGCTTTGAAGTTGAGGGTGCTGACAAATGATTCACCAAAGTCCTTGAGATAGGAGTACTAGAGGTGAGTCACAGATGAGAGATCACCAGTGGACCTTGCACCAGGAGAGCCTTATTGGTGATTTGAGATAAGGGAATGAAATTCTAAATGTTTGAAATAAAAAGAGTTTCAAAGACTCTGAAGATAGCAGAAGTGAAAGTGATAGGGTGATATGTAAAAGGGTTAAAGTGGTCTTAATAAGCAAGTGTTCCTCGGGCATGCTTCCAGTAAAAAGGAAACGTTGGTATTTTTAGATGGAGACTTAAAGGGCTAGCAGGATTTCACAGCTAGTTCAGAGTTACACTTCCTTAGAACACTAAAAGGTATCCTATCCATATCATATGCTTTATCCAACTGTAGCTGGAAGACCTTGTGCGAGGAAAGGAGAGTGCATATGCTTAGTGATAGAGGATAAGAGGAAGATTAGACATGGAATCAGCCAAAGTTACAAAAAGAGCAGCTTTCTCAGTGTGAGATTTAGCTATATATAGACGAGCTTGGAAAAGAAGAGGAATGATGAATAGCAGAAGTTATTAGAGCTAGTTTTGGCTGAGGACCAGAAAGCCTTTTCAGATGAAAAATTCATGTCATCACCTTTTTTCTTTATAAAGGTATGCTTGATTCAATAAAGAATAGCATTACAATGCTTCTAAGCAGAAATGATATAATGAGATTCAGGAATGGGGAAAAGTTCTCATGGCCTGACATAGTCTTTTCCTGTTATGACAGTCATCAAAGCAAGAGCTATCAAATGATTATTGGGGAATAAAGGTTTAGTAAAAGAGACCTAGAATACATCCCAAATGTGTGTTTTACAGTCAGCCAAACTAGAGGCTTCCCAGCCAGCAAAGCAGTAAAGTTCCTAAAGAAAGTCATTGTAAAACCTGTGCAAGGAAGGCCACTGAGCCTTCACAGAGTGCCAAAGTTGACATATTGTTCAGTGGATGTGGAGTGGACATGCTCATTCGGAATTGATAAAGATAAGATTCCTTTTGGAAGGAAATAGTATATCTGTAGTAGAATGGTTTAGTGGTAGAAAAAGGTGGAGTGTTTTAGAAGAAAGTTCATGACAATTTGGAACTTATACTGAATGCTTAATTAGTTGTTCTTGATTGCTAAGGAGGGACAAGAAAAAGCATTGACTCCACCTGGATCATTGAGTAGACCCAAACCAATTTATGTAAGTTTCATTGAATTACTCTGTATACATCTGTATACATTCGTTAATAATGCTCTACATTTATATCCTTTAAACTTTTCCATGATATGAATGGAGTCAGTTACCTTTGCTTTGTATAAAGTGTTTTGTAGGTGTCTTTTTTTTAGTGCCTTGTGATGTTTTTCACTTTTGTGTGGAGTGGACTGTTAATTTTTTTAATATACTAATGGTGGTCCTTATCCAGTCCAGGTGAAAGTTGTTAAGGGTCCTGAAATGCACCAAGAAAGCCCATTGAGAGGTTTACTTTTCAAATGGCTTTCTTCACAGATTTAATGTCTTTTGCCATTACTGATGTTTTCAATTAACACGTCTTGTTGACAGGTATTGCTTGTTACCTTATAACAAGGTGGGGTGATGGGGGAGCAAACCCTAAGGTCTGGGGTCTTGTGCTTCAACCATTGTACCTCAATATATTGGAGGGTGCTGCTTTGGAGGGTGTCTATCCAGATGCAGTTCTTGCATTTCCTCTTAGGGTTGTACCTTATAAAATCTACAGTGTATAACTGGGGCTCTGTTGACCACAAGATCTCAGAGCCCATTTAATTGTTGGGTACCTCTCAGCTTTTAATTTGAGATCATCTTGCATGCCTAAGTCATTGGGGAGGGGTTGGATGAAAACAAACCCTGATGTCAAAATTCCCAGGCCTTGGCTGGTGTACTGAGGTTACAGAAGTAGAACTTTTCAGAGGGTGTCTACCCACTGGAAGTCATGTTGATTACTCATTGGCTGGTTCCTCTCGTAGAACCTCAGCAAGACTTATTAACCTTCAGTACATGGATCCTAATGTTGCTAGTATATTGAATGGGTCTTGTTTTATGTAAGATCATCTCACATCTGTCAGTGTATCCATGCCCTTGTTAGTTTACAAATAAACAAGGGGAACTTTTCCAAGGATGTCTATTCATAAGGGTTAGTATCAATTCCTTGTGGACTGATTCATTTTATGGAACTTTGGCAATGCCTGGTAGCCTTTAGTACACAGTACTCATTGGAGATACTGGATATTGCTCAGATCAAGATCATTTCATATCTCCCTTTCTTCTTTAAGGGATACGAAGGTAAACCTCAAATTCGTCCTGAATAGTGTACCGAAGATGCACTAAGGGGTTCTAATTTGGAGAACATCTACCCAGAGGAAGTTAGTGTATCATCAGTGGAATTCTTCATGGCTTTGCAACATTGTGGTCATAATTCAATTTTCATCTGTTATTGTCACATAGGCTGGTGTGATAGAAGTCCTTGTCTGTTTAGAGGAATTGGCAGGTCTGGACTTTAGTTCTGTTCTTGGTTGATGGCCATTGGAAAAAAGCCACCTCCTTGAGATTATTCCTGTAAGCCTCTAAGAATGAATCCTGGCTAAAGAAGCAATAGTAGGCCTACAGGTTGTACCAGGATAATCTAGGGGTATAGTAAGACAAATGTCTAGCCCCTTGCATGAGTTTGTAGTGGATCCTATGCAAAGGGAACTTGGGAAGGCATTGCATCAGTTTAGAAAATCAGCTTTTATGTCCAGTCAGATTCCCCTTGGATTGGCATATTTTATTGAAATTTATGCAGATTATTTGTTCTTTCAACCTTGACAAGAAGCAGGTCTTGGTAAATAAGTTGCCAGTTATTTCTTGCTCAGCTTGGGGATGGTCTGCTAGAACCTAGATGTTAGAGAACTTGCTTCTACTGTAGCTTTTTCAGGGACTTTCCTACTGGATGGGATTAATGAGAGGGATCTTTGTCTTCGAACTCCCTTCTTTGTTGTTGTCTCATCCAGGTTCATGTTGCCCTCCCTGGTGTAATGATTGGTGTAATGCCTTCAGAACATTCTTTTGCTTGGGAGCCAGAGCATCATTAGATGTAAGCCTTTCTTCAAGTTTCTTTGGTTATTAGGATTTCCTTTAAGCCCTCTTCCATCACGTGGATGTGCTTCTGAGTGGTCATTTGTTTTGTCCTTTGCTGAGAAATGTAGGTTAAAGAATGAAAAACCATTTGTTTACTGAAGATATATCCTTGTGAGCATCGCTTTTTATATTTCCTTTCCTTCCTTTTCCCTCTTTCCATTTGAAAAACCTTTCTTGATTCTAGTAGAGATGTCTGATGCAAATGTAGGCAATCAGTGAAAGACTTAGGGTTTACCTGGTGTGTGGGCTTGACTTTGACATCTTAGGGCTTGGCAGTCACTGATGGGCTGTTGAACATTTAGGCAACCCAACTTGAATGTGAAAATTGTAGTAGGGAAAGTCTCATGAACTCCCCCACAAAAGTTGAGGTTAAGATGGGTTTCATCCCCTTGCAGCTGATGGCCTATATGGATACTCATAGGATTATACCTTTGGTAGAGAAATGGCTTTTCATTCTTGAACACACATTTCTAAACCACAAATGCTGCAAATACTTTTTTCTTTTATCTACTGCTTATCATGTGCAAGAATTTGGTGCATATACTTTCTTCCCTTTCTAAAGACACTATGTTTACAACCTATGAGGGATTTGAATATCCTTTGATTATGACGAATCACTGTCTAACCATACACATTCCCATCGTTGATAATTCTCACAGTCTCATTTACTCATTCAAACTGATACAGTGAAGTGATAACTGTCTTTATGTAGTTGTCAGGCGCATGACTGCTTTTCCATGCTTCCAACCATAGTCTCCAGATATACTTAACAGTAGTTTCACCCTCATTCTCCACCATCTCACTTGCCATTGAATCATTGCACACAGTTATTCTGTAAGAGCATTATAGCACTTCTCACCTCTTTTGTAATGTATTCCCCTTGCCTCTATTCCTCCTCTTACTTAATGCTAATCTTGTTGTGAAAATAACCATGTCTCTGGGTGGTTCTTGAAAGTATTCTCTCTGCACTTTAAGTACTTCTTCCTTTGTTCCAAACATTCTTCCAGACTTGTCTGATGTACTTTTGCTTCTTAGAATTACCTTTCTTTGACATTTGCATTTCTCCTTTCAAAATAGATTGATATTCATAAATATCTTATAAATATCCAATAAGATCTTCATTTGCTGTCCTTTTATTCACATATACCATCTTTTTAACTTTTCCAGGAAGAACTTTATGTTCTTTATTCTGTGCCTTCCTTTCAGCACTGGCAGATTCAGAGCCCCCTGCCAAACCCTCTTTTTTTCCTGAGCCAGGTTAACTCTTCATTCTTCTGTACTGTGCCACAGTTATATGCAGATACTGCTGTGATGGTGGCTGAATCATTGGAGTTGGATAGAATTGTGGGCTGCTGATAGTGAAGGATGCTGAAGATGAATACGAGTAAGAAGTTTCTGAGTGACAGGGGATGTCTCATTGTGATATCTGTTTGAATGGTAAAGAACAGGAAACTGTGGATGAAGTTATGTATGTGAGAGTAGTTTTTAGTAAGGATGGTAGTAGGGAAGCTGATATTGAGAGTGGAGTCTTGCAATGGACGAAAAGTGAAGCTGCATTAGAAGCCCTGGCAAATGGAAGAAATTGATTGATTGTAGAGTTTTAGAAGTTGACTTGAAAGAGTGCTTGTCCCACCACTGCTATATATATGATTTAAAGTCCTAGTTTATGCAATATAAGTCAGAAAAAGTAAAGAATAAAAACAGGAGATATGGATAATTAGAATGGTTGAAATTAGTGAAGAATAAAGTTATGAGAAAGGTATGTGATATCAAGATGTCATTGGTAAAGCACATGAATAAAAGCTTTTTAGAATGGTATGGAAAAATAAAACGTATGGCAGATTGGTCAAGAAAATATGCTTTAGTGTATGTAAGGTTACAGGGAGGAGTTATACCATGGAAGAGGTGGATAGACGCACTGAAAGAATTTCTTAGGGTTTGATAGGTTTTAGAGGCAGTGCAATGGAGTTTCTTCGTGTGATTTGGTGTGAAAGGAGGTGTTTTGCTCAATTGATTAATCACTGTAGTGTGGAAGGTGAAAAGTAAGGGGCACACATATAAGTGTTGAAGTTTATGTTTTAGTTTAACACTCTGGGCATAAGTTGAGGATAAAAGCAAAGGATTTGAAAGGTTGTGTGCTCCTGATCCACTCCAAGAAATTGGGAATGGAGATGATTGTGATAGATGGATTGATAGATAGGCTGAGGGGTAGTTAGATTTACAGATGGACATTAATTAGAATGTATTATTTTTTCCATGTTTACAGGATTTTCTTCAGTTTGCAATTGCTGAAGTAGGGTATGCCTTTTGCAAATCAATTGTGTATATCAGGTTTGTCAGATTTTGCAGGATGGCAGTAAGATTTGAGCACCTGATCCTGATGTAATGAAAGTATAAACTTGAACTTCTAAGTCCTCATGATCTGTGCTTGCTGGATCAGTTTTCATCTTTTCACACATTATGGTAAGAGACAGCTACACCAGTCATATGATGGTCAAACAGATATACTGAACTTTTCTTGAAATGCTTCCATTGTTGCTGTCAGATTGTAAGCACTTAGAAAATGTTACCATGGCCAGCAGCTCATATGAGATGATTTTGCAAATAACAGTTCTTAATGAATGTTAGAAAAGGTGTGCATGATGATATATATAGATGGGTAAATAAATAAATTCATCACATACTCATTTGATGAATCTGCTTGAATATAAGTATTCTAGTCTCTCAAGTTAGTTAAAAGGGGCATTTTACTAAATGTAATGTTTCCATTGATACAGTAATGTAATCTTTCATGTTTCAGACTTTACAAAGCTCGTCCCAGAGGTGTGGTATTTGGGCCACGATGTGGTGCTGGTGACAGGATGGGATGTGGTGTCAAGTATGATCAGTTATCTCCAGAAAATGACCCATCATCTGTCCCAGTATTTTTTACAAAAAATGGAAAAGAGGTACCTCTTTAAATTATCATGCTTGTTTTACAGTGCCAGTGCTTACTCCTCACACTCCACAAGGGGCAGGATATAGGTTTGTCAGACAAGTTTGGTAGGATATTATTCACCGGAGTGTGCACTGGGAATGATCTTACTGCCAGACTTAAGCTTAACTAACCCTTCTTCCTTGGGGTGATATAATATTGTGAAAGTATGGTGTCGAATATTTCATGATCTGTGTTTGTGAATGATTGATTGAGTTTCTGAAGGGCTTAATGCTCATTACCTTTCTGTTTTGTAGGTTGTTTCAGTTATGGTGCGTGTTCCGCCTGGTGGATTGTATCCATGTGTGGGTCTGGCTGCTGCAGGAGATGCAGTAAGACTATCACCTCAACTCTTCTGGCCACCAGATGAAGATACACATATGTCTGTTGACTCCAATGAGGAAGAATGGCTTCGACTTCATGATGTTCGGCTAAATGGACAGGCAAGGGATATAAACAATAATTTTCTTCTTGCCCATATGTCATTATATGATATTGGACTAGGGTGTGAGTCTCTCTGTACTGATTCTTGTTTCCTGTGTTGAACATTTGGTTCCCATCTCAGCAGTATCTACAAACTTTAGTTATTCATTTTATATGATCATTCATACTTGTGCATGGATTTACCTTTCTACTGTTCCCTCATCTTTCTTCTGGTCTTTCTCAGTACCTTAATCTGCTGTCCATATATATAAATTCTCTTTAAAGCATTCTGCCCAAGTCCACTCACCAAATGCTTACACCACTTAACCAGAATATTCTGTATGTAGTCATTTGCTTCTTTTACAATAGATTTTTTTATTTCATCATACCTCGCTCTTTCCCTTGTATTGTAAATGCACCCTGGAATGTAGCCAGCTACCATTGTGCTGTTCCACAGTAGTGAAGGAAATTTAAACAATGATTTCTATGGGTTGCCTAAGTGGGTCTCATATAGAATTTGATAGCAGTATGGTTTAGCCTCACTGCACCATAGAATGCAGTCCAATGCAATTATTGTACTGTCCCCAGATGTTGACAGGAACTTAAACAAATGACTCCTTCGCAGATTCTGGGGATTATACTACCTGGGTATCTTGTGTGTGTGGTAGAAGGTAACTTTGAAGAATGGTAGTGGGAGGCTAGAAGTTCTTCCCTTGTGTAGTATTACTTTCCAAAAGAAGGAACAGAGGGAGGATTTTTCTTCTGAGGCCTAGTTGTTTGTTCCAGACACTGTATTGCTAATACAGGAAACTGAAGAATGAAAGAAGATTGCAAAAGAGCTTCTGTTGCTGTTGTCCCACTCTGTTGAATATAGATGCATGACATTTGAAATAGCACCAGGT
Organism: Panulirus gracilis; assembly: GCA_032361445.1. Classification (NCBI taxonomy): domain Eukaryota; kingdom Metazoa; phylum Arthropoda; class Malacostraca; order Decapoda; family Palinuridae; genus Panulirus; species Panulirus gracilis. The sequence continues at coordinate 1,806 of JAUUEG010129490.1, read as the reverse complement.
TCTGAACTCAGAGCATGAGATTTTCATAGGTGGTGCTAAGTATAGGAATTTAGTGAAATTTAGAGGAATTTTTAATTTGGCTTGTTACTGATATTCCATTTTAGATAACTGAGTTTTTAAACCTGATGCCCATTCCCAGTGTCACTAGGTAACTTCAGAAACAGACAATTTCATCACTTACTCACATTCACTCTTTAGCTTTCATGAATTTGTACTCTAATATAGCATCAATAGGATGTCTCATTCCAGTGCAAAGATTATAAAGCATTATGTTACAGTAGTTGACAGATAACTGAATGTACCTTTCATCATTACGCAGCGAAAGAAATATGTATATTTTTGTCACTGTTATTGTCTAATAGTGTTTGTTTATGTTCTGACCCAAATTCTTAACAGATGTACACTGGCAAGCTCATGTTATCGTTAAGCTTTCACATTTACTATGAATCCACTGGCTTAATATTTACAACTTGACTATGTTCATTTTTGAGAATATCAAATGTTACAGTTTTTTTTATAAGAATGAAAACTTTTTTGGAATACAGAACTATCCACTTGAACAAATGGTGTTCATGATGTACTGGGAAGGATGGCAGTGTCAGATACTGTTGGCCATAACTGGTCACGGCAAATCAGGTCTTGCAAATTCTGTATAAATCGGAGTGCTATCTCGTGTATGATTACCTATTTACTTATTTGTACAGTACAGGGAGAGAGTTTTACACTCATGGAGCCCAATATCTTTATTGTTTTCCACTATCATATGTCTTCAATTTATGTATGCTGCTGCATTAACCATGTCCTCAATCAGTCTTTTCCATTTATCCACCACTCTTTTACTATAGAAGTATTACTTTACATCCTTATTAACAAGTTTTTTACTTAATTCTGTGTTATGTCCTATGGTTGCTCTGTCCCTACATCTCTCAAAGAACTGCCCACTGTCCACATCGTCTGTCTCTTTTAAAAAGCTAAAGGTTGTAATTAGATCATCCCTCACTCTTTCCTCTGCCCTGAAATTTAGCTTTCTTGATTGTGGTACCATCTTTGTTGCTATCCTTTGGACCTTTTCTGTGAGCTCTTTGTGCTTCTCCAGGTGCAGTAACCAAATCTGAAAAGCATAGTCTAGTTTTGGCCTTATGTATGATATGAATAACTTGCTAAATATTTCCATATCCATATACTTAAAAGCCATTCTGTTGTTTGCCAGCAATCAGTTTGTCTCCTGATTTATTCTCCTAATATAGGACTCTAGTGATAGGATACTGAAGCTTATTTTCTGCTTGGTAGTAGTATTTAAGTGTGAATAATATATTGTGTATTGTGGCATAATATCATTGCCTCCCGTGAATGCCAGTTCAAAGTTAAATTTTCTCAATAGCCACTTTTAGATTCTTCACATATATTTATTCATATTCATCTATTTATTATACTTTGTCGCTGTCTCCTGCGTTAGCGAGGTAGCGCAAGGAAACAGACGAAAGAATGGCTCAACCCATCCACATACACATGTATGCACATACACGTCCACACATGCACATATGAATACCAATACATCTCAATGTATATGTATATATACATACACAGACATATCCATATATACACATGTACATAATTCATACTTGCTGCCCTCTTTCATTCCCGTCGCCACCCCGCCACACATGAAATGACAACCCCCACCCCCCGCATGCGCGCGAGGTAGCGCTAGGAAAAGACAACGAAGGCCACGTTCGTTCACACTCAGTCTCTAGCTGTCATGTATAATGCACCGAAACCACAGCTCCCTTTCCACATCCAGGCCCCACA
>JAUUEG010129379.1:0-10462 GCA_032361445.1 Panulirus gracilis | reverse complement strand
GACGGAGGCGCTACAGCAGGAGGAAGGACGAGAGCACAAGCAGGAAAAGGGATGTACAAACCATCACATGTCAATGTGAGGATACAGTGAGGTGAAGAAAGGAGCGCCTTGAGTTATGGACGGGAAGAAATTGATTAAATGAAAGGAACTAAATAATGGAAGAAGTCACCTGCGGTGGAACTAGAGGACACGAGAACAAGAGGCGTTAGAGAAGGTTGGGAGTGTACAGCTACGCTGGCTCAGTACCGCTGGTACCCACTGTCGTATTGTCAAGCACCGTTAGGGTAGGACCCAGAACCACTACAGCAAAGTCAAGAGGAACTAGAGTAAGGACAGGAGGCAGTGGAGTAAGGGCAGGAGATACCAGAGTAAGGGCATCGTGAGACAGAGTAAGTGTACACACCTCGACCCTTGCTGCGCTTCAGGTAGAGGTCGGCCTCGTACACGTCTCTGGTGAGGCCGAAGTCTGAGATCTTGCAGACCTTACCCTCGGCCAGCAGCACGTTCCTGGCCGCCAGGTCCCGGTGCACCAGCTGTGGGGAGACAACAGGTTGAGCCAGCTGTTGGGGGAGAGGCCAGGGGCTAACCAGCTGTGGGGGTATGAGGCTAAGAGTAAAATAGCTGTGGGTGAAGGGGCAGGGGTGAGCCAGCTGTGGGTTTGAGGCCAAGGGTGAGCCAGCTGTGGGTATGAGACCAAAGGTTAGCCAGCTGTGGGTGTGAGGTCAGGCAGCTGTGGGAATTCGAAAAAAGGACTTTGAAATATGATATCACGACTGGCAGCGAGACGGGAGTGAGGGACTGACCTTCATGTTGGTGAGGTAGGCCATGCCCTTGCAGATCTGCCACGCGAACGACAACAGGTCCTTCGGGGTGATGGCGTAGTCGGCGGCCGTGCCGTCGGCCGGACCCGAGCCCACCCTGTTCTCGAATTCCGCGTGACGAGACCTCTTCAGGAAGTTCCTGTGGGCAGGAGGCGACACTCAGGCGCGGGGCACACACATCAGAGGGGCGGTAATTAAGGCAGTGGGGTATGTATATACAGACGGCGCAGGCATATACTGAGGGTGAGGTCGTCCGACGCACTGACCTGAGGGAGCCGTACTGGCAGTACTCGATGATGATGTATATGGGGCCGCCCTTGCTCGTGCAGGCGCCCAGGAGCTTGATGACGTTCGGATGGGACACCTCCTTCAGGAGGGAGTACTCAGACAGCAGGTCCTGCAGCTCCGTCTGGGTGCTGTTGGACTTGAGCATCTTAACAGCCACGGCTGTGTAGCCTGCAGGGGAGGAGGAGAGGTGTACTCAGGGGGTGTAGTGGGAGCCAGGGGGTTGGGGGGTGTAGCTGTGTGGGAGGGGCCCCCTCCCGGCGCATCTTCAACTAGGCATCTGGTTGACGGGGAAGTCGTTCAAGTAAACAAGGACTGTTGACACTCAAGCAACACTGCCATACGCTCTCCCGTGTTACATAAAGCGTATTGAGCACGTACAGAAAAGGTCCACTTCGTGAACATGAGTAAGGGGTAGATCATGGCAGATCATGAGTACGGTGTGAATACACGATATGAAGGTGACCGACCCAAATTGAACAACTTCGTCTGTCCCAGACACAGCGAGGATGTGTTTCCCTCTACACTCACTCAAGGACGAGATGGCCATCATGTGACGCTGGGGGCCTTTGTGTGTGTGTGTGTGTGTGTGTGTGTGTTTAATTTCTTTGTATGCGATGGAGTTCCACACTTGTGGGGTCCCATCATCTCCCCATTCTCTTCTCTGAAACGATATCAATTTTTTTCTTCTTCTGTGATCACTTCTTCACTTAGGTTGTCCCGTACACCCCTGCCCCACCGTAGCCTATCACTATACGGGTATAGGGTATTGTGACCACCTTTCCCTGGTTGTGTCCACACCTCGGTCGGTGAACTTCAAGTCCCCCAAAGAACTCTTCCGCCAGCCCACATGTACAGGTTCTGGAGGTCGGCAAGTCAGGCAGGGGTTGGCAGGTGCAGTGTGATGGTCAGGTCAGGTGTGGAGATGGCTTTGTTCTTCTCTCATCAAGGCCAGAGCTCACGGCTGCCGGCATCTTTCAGTAGTTTAGCCTCTAGTTCAGCACCATTAAGTCTTCCAAGGATTCCTGCAACTGTGTCTTGCAAGACGATATGATCACAGCTTGGCTTCAGTTCGCCGGGCCATAACATCTCCTCATATCTAACTAGAAACTGACTGTAAGCCACGTAGTCCTGCCAGAGCTGGATCCTCTCTAGATTCTCACAAGAGGATCGCGTTACAATCTCGACCAATCACCACTTCGTCCATATTTCGGCACAGGTGTCAGGAGGAGCAATGACGGCAGGACTGAACTCTGCACACACCCACTGGTTTCTCCCACCCACTTTGAACAGACCCACTGGTTTCTCCCACCCACTTTGAACAGACCCACTGGTTTCTCCCACCCACTTTGAACAGACCTACTGGTTTCTCCCACCCACTCTGAAGAGACCCACTGGTTTCTCCCACCCACTTTGAACAGACCCACTGGTTTCTCCCACCCACTTTGAACGAGACACTTGTGAAATATGCCCCCTGTTGAGCGTCGGGAGCGGTCTATCCTTCATACCAGCCTTATGTGAGGGACAGCGTCTTATGTCCTCTGACTATCCAACAAGTTGACTATCTATCTATCTCTCTAAATCTTGGCTGGCGTTCACCGTCATAGAAATCAAGACATTCCGTATTTTCTCGCTAAATAAGTTTCCAAACAGCAAGTGTTTCCTGATGATATAAGAGCCACACGCATGAGTTGTGTTCCAACACCAGTACCAGAGGAAGGGATGAACAGCCGGGTGGACTGTGGACCGACTCCTACGGGGTTGGGAATTCGAACCCATGCCCATCCGGCCCCGGGCGATCCGTGCATGCGTCACGGTTAGTAGCGCTAACCGCTACACCACCGAGGCCCACGGCCACTGCTCTTCGTGTGTTACCAGTTGCCTCCATGTTCGACGCTCTGCTCCATCATGACCTCCACCAGTTCCTTTGAGCAGTCGCCCCACACCACAGCCTTGGAGTGGCCAGCCTGACATTACATCGCCCAGCTATGTCCCTCAACCACAGCCTGGCCACTCAGCTGGTCCTGCATCAGCTCTCTCCGTCCATCAACCACAGCCTGGCCACTCAGCTGGTCTTATTCCAGCTCTCTCTGTCCCTCAACCATAGCCTGGCCACTCAGCTGGCCCACAACAGGGCCAACATTGTTAAGCAGCTGGCCCAACACAAGGCCCAACATGTCACCCCAGATGACCCACTACTTGGCCCACTTTGTTGCTCAGATGGCCACTACTTGGCCAACCGCGTCTCTCCACCGGCCAAAACAAGCTCTTCTACACCTATAACATGTGATTCTTTCCTTTCAGTAACTTTCCCACTCACCCATTCCCCAAGGTGAGGCTTCCCACACAACCCTACCACTTGCCCCCCCCCCACCGTGACATCATACAACAGACTCAGCCACCACAGCCACGAAGACATCATACAACAACAGACCCAGCCACGAAGACATCATACAACAACAGACCCAGCCACCACAGCCACGAAGACATTATACAACAACAGACCCAGCCACCATAGTCCACCCTAGACAAACCCTTCGTCACTTGACTTTCGCCCAGCATCTGCCACGCTCCTGGGCTACACCCCCGACCACTTTCATCAGCCGCCACCAGCTCATGACGACCTCCTGGCTCCCCGCTTAATTAGAGTCGTCTCTCATGATTCCTGACCGAGAAAATCTTAGTCCCCGACCACGACCCGTGTGCCTATACAGACCCAGCGGGTCTTCCTTCGTGGTAGTGGGGGTTCTTTGTCCCCATCGTTCTTATTCTCGATGTTTAATGGTCAGTTTCAGTCCCTTCATCAGTACTTTACACTTTTCCTTATCTGTAAAAGCACACTTAATGAGGGGCGACCCTCCCCGGGCCTCACACATCTCCACTCACTTAATGAGGGGCGACCCTCCCCAGGCCTCACATCTCTCCACTTTGTGTGCTGGCTACCCTCTCCACATCACTCGTGCCCACATTTCCCGCGGTGTTCGAACCCTCCTTGTCCACCACATCTCCTACTTTCCCTTTCGCGAAATCCACCACACGAGAGCCGTGCCCATAAATAACGTGTGCATAGGACATACCTTGTTACCCAAAACTGACTGGATGAAAACCGTTAATAAAGGTCTACTATCGTCGGACGAGCTTATTCGTATCTGGTGTCTATCGTTGGCCGAGTTCATTCAACCTGGTGTCTATCGTTGGCCGAACTCATTCATATCTGGTGTCTATCGTTGGCCGAACTCATTCATATCTGGTGTCTATCGTCGGACGAGCTTATTCATATCTGGTGTCTATCGTTGGCCGAGCTCATTCACACCTGGTGTCTATCGTTGGCCGAGCTCATTCATATCTGGTGTCAATCGTTGGCCGAGCTCATTCATATTTGGTGTCTATCGTTGCCCGAGCTCATTCACACCTGGTGTCTATCGTTGGCCGAGCTCATTCACACCTGGTGTCTATCGTTGGCCTGGCCGAGATCATTCACACCTGGTGTCTATCGCTGGCCAAGCTCACTCATACTTGATATATGTGATATATTCGCCATATCAGTATTGAAGTGGGAAGGAACCCTTTTCAGCAACTCTATGTGTGCTTGATGCTGCCCTGATACAGTTAGGTTAGGAACCTACAAGTGACGAAAACATAGTAGATCTAATGCGGACTCTGAACGGAGGTCCTTGATATTGATGCCCGAGTAAAGTTTGGTATGAGTGATCACTGGCAATTTGCTTATATAAATTCATTAACTACCCAAGATCTTGCCCATGTCTGATTATTGAATTATTCTATTAAACAAAGGTAATTAGATGATGAGTATGAGAGAAGTTGACTTGAACTTATTTACCAATTCTTTTTTCTACCCTAAATTTACATGTGATGAAGCAATTCATCACATTATACACAACACACACGAGACGACTACGCTATGGCTACACACGGGTCGCCTTGTGCCAATAATGGCACACCTGAGAACGGCAAATCACACACACACACATGATATTTGTGTTAATCGAAAACTTAAATCATATACCATATATTTACATAAGTTTATCAATAGATACTCAAAAGGTAAGTATGGTGTTTACAAAAGTTACAAATCTTTTCTAAAACTATTTCTATGTTAATCAAAATAGTACAAATTCTTGATGCCCCATATAAACAATGATAGTCCTAGGGTCTGTTTTCTGTGATGTCATTCAAGAACTAAGTTAGTTTATCCTAAACTTCTCTACGTGTTCTCCTTTTCAACTTGCTAGTTCATCCATAAGATGGCGCTAAAGTGCAGTACTTGCCACAGCTTAAGAAGAGAAAAGAAAAACATTGATAAGAATCAAATTGTCACTTGGTCACACGCAACTGTAATTTGCCCCGAAAAAAATCCTTGTTGGAAATTCGATTGTGGAAACATTTCTCCCTCGATTTGTGCAATGCCACCCTAGGCCGAAAGCGATACCGGGTTACCATTTTAGTTGCCAGCTCAACATCAAAGGACACCACAGCACTCAGCAGTTTTATGTCTTGTCTTCTGCTACGCTGACACGCTGTTTGGACAGAATCAGCAAAGAACGTGGAAGGTGGGAGAACTGCTGTGTATGTAGACAAAGTAAATTCCCCACAAAATAGGTGAAAGTTCCACTGATTCCATAAAGATTCCAATAAGTAGCTGGGTATAAACTTTGTGGTCATATATACACTCACCAGATGGAAAAACAGAGAAAAACAAGATTATTACCCAAAAATGAACCAGCAGAAAGAAAAAATGTACAATACTAAGTTGTGTTTTACACTTCATACATCGTAAATTCACTCTATGTTACTGTTCTCTTGCAATAACTGGATATCTACACTGCAGCCCTGCATTAAATATGTAATAATTCCTTTTGGCCAGTTGGTGACCAAGATTAGAAATGTCAAAGAGTTTCAGTAAAATTCAGTCGTCTCGTTACCTCACTCCAGAGGCTCAAATGAAAAATCATCTACAGTACTAAGATTTGACAACACACAAAACTGAGAAAAGTACAAAACTATGCTCAAAATTACATAATGCACAAGACTATAATTACGATGGACACCGAGAACAATACAATTCAGAGCATCCGAAATAACTCAACCAATTTCACATTGGTTCGTTATGACGGTACCGATGGACAACAGTACTTTACTGATGTGTACTGAACATCATTTTATATGATGATGATTTACTGTATAGTGTTCAATGGCATATGATTTTCTTACAGAGTCAATATAAACAAACTGATTTAATATCGCTTCTCAATATGATTATGAAGATTAGGAATAAGAAAGTTAATATGAAATTAATTAAGGCCATTATTTGAGCTGCGGATGAGTTAGCTAGATATTACTCTAATACGTTACAGTCCATATCTAACAAAGATCATACTTAATGCTTCATCCATAACTAGCGAACACTGCTTGTATGAATTGTACTAAAACGATGGTAACTACGCAATGGTCTCGCTAGTTCACTGGTAGAACACTCGCTTAAAATTTTCCAATACACACAATTCTCACATGGTCACTTCATTAATTATTCTTCATTCAACACAAGTTGGGGAATAACTGGCAGCCATAAACCATATAAATCACAGAATCCTAAGTCTTTCTTTGATTTTAAATTGACTCCTTGTCTGGGTGTGGGCAGCTGTGCCTTGCATGGATGTGTCCAACTTGAACAGTTTCTCTCATTCTTGTATTCTTATGTTTCCTGTGGCCAGTTGTTACACCATCGCTAAGATCTAAATCTTTCATGAAACATGAAGATAATTACCTAAATAATGTCGTTAATCACCGTCCAATGTATCACACACAAACAGGTTTACACAAGTTAAATAAATTGTAATATGCTACAGTACTTACCCTCCGCCGCCCGCCACCTGACACCCATCAGTCACTCACGTTGACGGGAAAGCAATTTAATAACTAATATCTTTAGGGATATTAATCACTCCTGCAGTTTCCCAGTCATCACACTAAATCCAAGCAATGTAATAAAAGGCTTACGGCTGTGCTGTATTCAAGCCATTTATCATCATTACTATGTTTACATCACATTGTTCTCAGCCCAACAAATGTGTGACACTATTTTCACCCTTTAGGTCACCAATGTTTATACTATATATCACATACAATATAACATATATCACCTGCAATATACTATAGATCGTTTCCACTATAGTATAGATCACTTGTACTATAATTTTCACTTCAAAAACCTAGTTTTTCAGAACGTATGATCATTTTCCAAGAGGTGGACATAACACGATCACATTACTGTCAGCCATGACAATAATGTCACAATAAATGGCGATGATTAACACTCGCCATCGTTTATCATCACGTATGATAATGAACATTCTCGCCAGAATTTATCATAAGGTATGATTACGGCATATGAGAGACATGCCATGCAGTACTACCTCGTGGTGAAGTCTGAGGAGAAATGAGGTGGTTGATGGCGGGCAGGTCATACAGGGTAGTTGTGGACGAGTGAAAATTTGATTCTGGATGTCTCAATTCCTTTTTTTTTTTTTTTAGTTATAACGGAATATTTATAGAAAACATTAATTAGTGCCTATAAAATGGCGGCAGAAATTGCGATGTTACCGTGTTATTACGTTGTTGTCGTCCGTAAACAACTAGTTCCGATGCCATGATAGTTTCCAATGGCTGATTGTTTTGAAATATCTGGATTGTACCACCAGCCTCACTCCATCGCCATCCTCACTCTATCACCATCTTCACTCCATAACCACTCATTCCATCACCACCCTCACTCCATCACCTTCTTCAGTCACCACTCTCACTGTCACCTCCCTTGTTCCATCACCACCTTCACTCTATCACCAATCTCACTCCAATACCACCCTAACTCCATCACCAATATCGTTCCATCACTACCTTCACTCCATCACCACCCTCGCTCTAGCACCATCCTCACTCCACCACCATCGCTCCATCATCACCCTTACCATCACCAACCTGGGTCCATCACCACCCTCACTCCATCACCATCCTCACTCCTTCACCATTCTCGTTCCATCACTACCTCAGCCCAACAACACTCGCTTTATCACCACCCTCACTTGATCATTACTTTTGTGCCATCACCATCGTTACCCCATTAATATCCTAACTCTCTTACCACCCTCGTTCCATCACCATAGTCCATCACAACTCTCACTCCGTCACAACCCTTACAACTTAATATTTGGTCTAGGAATTATCTCAAACGCCTAAAGGAGTTAAAAGATTTTTTGGTAGCTTGATGTGAACGCTAGACATTTCCATACCAAAACAAAAATATAATGAATTACTTTTATAATTAATATCAAAATACTCCTTACCATATCAATCATATATACATACATATAAAAATTACTTTGTTTCTTTTTTAATTAAAGCCTGCAAGCACCTTACGGCTCTAGCTACGTTTAACCATTAAAAACATAGTGTTTGGTTTATCTATGTATCTGGACAACTAATACATCAAGATTGAAGTAAATAAAATAATAATTTGTGAGTTTTCTGGTACTTTGCAGATCTATTAGGTTTCCTGTTCATTTATTTACACTTCATGCATTCTTTTTTTTCTTCTTTTAACCTATGGCCTTGAAGCTGATTAAGAATTTTGCATGGTATAAATTTCACAGGCATAACAGGTTTCTTTTTAAATGATAGTTTATTTCACTTATGCTGTTTGCTTTTGGACCATTCCTCTGGGTAATGATTAACTACTTGAGCCGTTGCCCTTACCTTTCCCAATGACCCTTTAACCAGACTATGACTTCTTTTATCAAAAGTGACCAGATTCCTGGGAGCTGAAAAATGTACACCTCTTGCATATTGAAAAAGAAAAAGATAAAATGATTGAATATATGTCTACAATGCAAAATAATCTTTATCCATCCCACAAAATCTTACTTTTAATCTTTGTACTTTCAAGTAGACAGCATCTTGAATAACTTATGAGTGAATTTCAGTATACTGTATAATTCCATATGTCTGTTTTTAATTAATTTAGTTACTCATAAACATTAACATTTGGTAAACACATTAGTAAAAGTAGTCAGTAGGAAAATTAGGTAGGAGCCTCTGGAAACACTGCAGTAGAGTTACCCTCTGCCATTGGCCTGTTAAGGGTAGCATAAAGGGTAAAAGGCAGCACTGGAGTTTCCCAATTATGGCGACTCTTTTGCTGTGGCCATCTCCTTGAGGGAGTTCCCAGAAATATATATAGAATAGACAGATTATTACAGCCTTGAGGGTTGGGCCTAGATGGTTGTGGTTTTTCAGATGTTCATTCCTTATTCATCTGTGAGAGAGCAAGTTCAACAAATTTATTTCCAGGAAGACATAGTACGAAGTGAATCAGTTCCAACATGTGTTGATGGATGGTACACTAAAAATGATCGAACAGTTACATCCAGCATTGGTCTACTGGTATTTTAAAAGCATTCCACTGATACTTTCTGAACACAAATGTACTGTGCAAAACAGAAATGCATCAAAATGTTCAATAGCAAACTTAGGTTAATTTTCAACTAAAAAAATCTAATGTTTTCTTAACATCTGACCACTTTGGAACTCATTTTCATGAGGCCATTGCATAAGTCCAAGCTCTTGAAAATGAATTGACCACTGGTCTACGTACAGAACATGTCACAAAAATATGTGTTCAACATACCTGATGAATCAATTCATTCCTCTTGTTCAAGTTTGTTTTTCCTAATAGCATCCTGACTGAATGTGACTGAAATAAAGTTTGCTTTCTTTGATAATAGAATTTGCTTCAAATCATGAACTGCAGTCATAATTCCATCAGTTGAAATACATTCACTTCCAATCTATGAAACTTGGTGGAAGGCTGCTGTTTGACTGCATGGAGCCACAACTCTGCACGAGTTTTCAAAAAAAAATTCAGTACAGCAGAGCACTTAGTTTGACTTAAAGAAATGAGATTTTAGACAACAATTTTAGAATTCTTCCAACCATGGATATCAGTGCCAATCTAATTCTACTGTATCCCACTAGAGCTGCTAATATTCAGTGCCTACCAAATCACAGAATTCTTTGTTATAATCTAACAGTATAGACATAAAGAGAATATATCTTAAAAATGTTTCCACATTAATAGGCAGACTGAATACCATTATGTACAATATGAACAACATATCCAATCAAACTTCTGCCTAAATAAGAACTAAGCTTCCTGAAAATTATCATTCAATCCTTTTCTTTCAGACCCACCAAAATTACACTCTGTATTACTGCCACAGAAAGCAGCTACCTTACTGCTGCTATCATGCTTTTTGAGAGTCAGTTAAATATTTCACAACTAT
>JAUUEG010129268.1:0-10720 GCA_032361445.1 Panulirus gracilis | reverse complement strand
TGCACAGGTGACACATGTTACCTCAGAGTAGGTGCACTATTTTTAGAATGTGTGGTTCAGGGTGACTCATGTTGCCTTAGAGGAGGTACACTATCAGTAGAGTATAATCTTCAGGGTGACTCACATTACCTCAGAGGAGGTAAACTATATGTTGAGTGTGTGTGTTTCCGGGTGACTCATGCTGCCTCATTGGAGGTACACCATGTGTAGAGTGTGTAGTTCAGGGTGGCTCATGTTACGTCAGTGGAGTTACGCTATGAGTAGAGTGTGTTCTTCAGGGTGACTCATCTTACCTCAGAGGAGGTACGCTATGGGTAGAACGTGTGGTTCAGGGTGACTCATGTTGACTCAGAGGAGGTACACTATGTATAGAGTGTGTTGTTCAGGGTGACTCATATTGTATCAAAGGAGATACACTATGTGTAGAGTGTTTGGTTCAGGGCGGCTCATGTTACCTCAGTGGATGTACACTTTATAGAAAATGTGGTTGAGGGTGACTCATGTTACCTCAATGGAGGTACACTATGTGTAGAGTGTTTTATTCAGGGCGACTTATGATACCTCAGAGGAGGTACACTATGTGTAGAGTAAGTAGTACAAGGGTAGCTCATGTTATCTTAGAGGAGGTACTCTATACGAAGACAGTGTGGTTCAGGTTGACTCATGTTGCCTCAGAGCATGTACGCTATGAGTAGAGTATATTCTTCAGGGTGATTCATGCTACCTCAGAGGTGGTGCACTTTGTGTAGAGTGTGTTTTTCAGGGTAACTCATGTTGCTTCAGAGGAGGTACACTATGATTAGAGTATATTTTTGAAGGTGACTCATGTTACCTAAGAGGAGGTACACTATATGGAGAGAGTGTGTTTCAGGGTAACTCATGTTACCTCAGAGGAGGTACACTATTTGTAGAGTGTGTGGTTCAGGTAACTCATTCTACCTCAGAGAAGATACACTATGTGTAGACTGTGTGGTCAGGGTGACTCAAGAGGAGGTACACTATGTGTAGCGTCATTCCTTTAGGGTGACACATGTTACCTCAGAGTAGCTCTACTATGTGTAGAGTATGTTATTCTGGGCGACATATGTTTTCTTAGAGGAGGTACACTACGTGTAGAGCGTGTTGTTCAGGGGGAGTAATGCTACTTCAGAGGAGGTACATTATAAGAAGAGTGCGTGGTTCAAGGTGACTCATATTACGTCAGGGGAGGTACCCTATGAGTAAAGTGTGTTCTTCAGGGTGACTCATTTTGCTTCAGAGGAGGTACACTATGTATAGAGTGTGTGATTCAGGGTGACGTATTTTGCCTTAGAGGAGGTACACTATGTGTAGAGTGTGTTTTTCTGGTTGACTCATGTTATCTCAGAGGAGATGCACTATGTTTGGAGTGTCTGGTTCAGGGTGACTCATGTTACCTCAGAGGAGGCACACTAAATTAGAGTTTGTTGTTCAGGGTGACTCACTTTACCTCAGAGGAGGAACACTATGTATAGAGTTTGTGGTTCAGGGTGACTCATGTTTCCTCAGAGAAAGAACACTATCTGTAGAGTGTTATTCAGGGTGAGTCATGTTGGCTCAGAGGAGGTACACTATGTGTAGAGTGTGTAGTAGAGAGGTGGCTCATGTTACCCCAGTGGAGGTACACTATGTGTATAGTGTGTGGTTCAGGGTGACTTATGTTACCTTAGAGGAGGTACACTATGGGGAGAGTCTGTGGTTCAGAGTGACTCATGTTACCTCAGAGGAGGTACACTATGTGTAGAGTGTTTGGTTTGCAGTGACTCATGTTAAGCCAGATGGGGGTACACTATGTGATTCAAGGTGAATCATGTTACCTCAGAGGAGTTACACTATGAGTATATTGTGTTCTTCATGGTGACTCATGTTACTTTAGAGGAAATACACTATGTGTAGAGTGGTTGGTTTAGGGGACTCTTATTATTCATAGAAGGTACTTTATGTGTATAGTGTTTCAGGGTGAATAATGTTACCTCAAAGGAGGTATACTATATGTAGTATGTGGTTCAGATTGAATCATATTACCTCAGAGAAGGTACACTATGTGTAGAGTGCGTAGTAGAGCGTAACTCATGTTACATTAGAGGAGGTACAGTAGGTGCAGAATGTGTAGTTTAGGGTGACTCATGTTTCCTCAGTGGAGTTACACTATGTGTAGAGAGCGTGCTTCAGGGTGACACCTGTTACCTCAGAGGAGGTAAACTATGTGTAGATTGTGTTATTCAGGATAACATGTTACAGAGCAGGTACACTATGTGTACTGTGAGTGTTTCAGGGTATTTCGTTTTACCTCAGAGGAAGAACACTATGCGTAGAGTGTGTGCAGTGGGGTGACTTATGTTACCTCAGTGGAATTACACTTTGTGTAGAGTTTGTGGTTCATGGTTACTTATTTTACTACAGAGGAGGTTCACTATGTGTAGAGTGAGTGGTTCAGTGTTACTCATGCTACCTTAGAGGAGGTACACTATGTGTAGAGTGTGTGGTTAAGGATGACTCATTTAACCTCAGAGGAGGTACACTATGTGTAGAGTATGTGGGTCGGTGACTCTATTGCCTAGGAGGAGATACACTGTGTACAGAGTGTGCGATTCAGGGTGACTCATGCTACCTCAGAGGAGGTACACTATGAGTAGAGTATATTCTTCAGGGGGATTCATGTTACCTCAGAGGAGGTACACCATATGTAGAGTGTGTGTTTCAGGGTAACTTATGTTACCTCAGAGGAAGTATAATATTTGTAGAGCGTATGGTTCAGGGTGACTCATGTTGCCTCAGAGGAGGTACACTATGTGTAGACTGTGTGGTGCAGGGTGACTCAAGTCACTTCATAGGAGTTCCACTAAGTTTAGCGTCTTTCCTTTAGGGTGACTCATGCTACCTCAAAGGAGGTATACTATGAGTAGAGTATGTTTTTCAGGGCGACATATGTTACCTTAGAGGAGATACACCATGTGTACATTTTTTGGTTCAGGGTGGGTCGCACTACTTCACAGGAGGTACTTCATGGATAGAGTGTGTGGCCAGGGTGACGCATGATACCTCAAAGGAGGTACGCTATGTGTAGAGTGTGTGGTTCAGAGTGAATCATATTACGTCAGTGGAGGTACCCTATGTGTAGAGTGTGTGGTTCAGGGTGACTCATGTTGACTAAGAGGAGGTACATTATGTACAGAGTGTGTAGTTCAGCGTGAATCATATTACCGCAGAGGAGGTACACTTTTTGAAGAGTGTGTGGTTCAGGTGAATAATGTTACCTTATAGGGGGTACACTATGTGTAGAGTTTGTAGTTCAGGGTGACTTATGTTACCTCAGAGGAGATACACTATGTGTGGAGCGGTTGGATCAGGTTGACTCCTATTACCTCAGAGGAGATACACCAGTGTAGAGGGTATGGTTGTGGGTGACTCATGTTACCTCATAGGAGATACACTATTTGTAGAGTGTGTGGTTCAGGGTGACTCATGTTGTCTTAGAGTAGGTACATTATGTACAGAGTGTGTGGTTCAGGGAGACTCATGTTGCCTCAGAAGACGTAAACTATGAGTACAGTATATTCTTCATGGTGACTCATATTACCTCAGAGGAGGTACACTATATGTAGAGTGTGTGTTTCAGGGTGACTCCTGCTGCCTCATTGGAGATATACTATGTGTAGATTGTGTGCTTCAGGAGACACATGTTACTTCAGAGGAGATACATTACGTGTAGAGTGTGGGGTTCAGGGTGACTCATGTTATCTCAAAAGAGATACACTATGTGTAGAGTGTGTGGTTCAGGGCGGCTCATGTTACCTCAGTGGAGGTACACTATGTGTAGAGGGTGTGGTACTGGGTTATTCATGTTACCTAAGAGAAGGTACGCTATGTTAAGATTGAGTGGATCATGGTGACTTTAGTTACCACAGAGGAGGTAAACTATATGTCGAGTGTGTAGATAAGGGTGACTCATATTACCTCAGAGAAGGTACACTATGTGTAAGGTGTGTGATTTA
The DNA here is from genome assembly GCA_032361445.1 of Panulirus gracilis. Taxonomy (NCBI): domain Eukaryota; kingdom Metazoa; phylum Arthropoda; class Malacostraca; order Decapoda; family Palinuridae; genus Panulirus; species Panulirus gracilis. The sequence continues at coordinate 6,707 of JAUUEG010129268.1, read as the reverse complement.
GGGTGAATCATGTTACGTCAAGGGAGGTACACTAGGTATACAGTGTGTGGTTTAGGGTGACTCATGTTATCTGAGAGGGTGACTCATGTTATCTTAGAGAAGATACTCTATGCGTAGAGTGTGTGTTTCTGGGTAACATATGTTATCTCAAAGAAGGTAAATTGAGTAGATTGAGTGGTTCAGGGTGACTCATGTTACCTCAGGGGAGGTACGCTATGTACAGTGTGTAATACTGAGGTGACTCATGTTACCTCAAAGAGGGTACACTATGTGTACAGTGTGTGGTTCAGTGTGAATCATGTAACCTCAAATGAGGTACACTAGGTGTACGGTGTGTGGTTCAAGGTGAATCATGGTACCCCAGAAGAGGTACACAATGTATTGAATGTGTGATTCAGGTTGACTCATGTTGCCTCAGAGGAGGTACACTATGTGTAAAATGTGTGGTTCAGGGTGATTCATATTACCTAAGAGGAAGTACAGTATCTGTACAGTGTGATGTTTAGGGTGACTCATGTTGCCTCAAAGGAGGTACACTATGTGTAGAGTGTGTGATTCATGGTGACTAATGTTAAGTCAGGGGGGTACACTATGTGTAGAATGTGTGGTTCAGGATGACATGTGTTACCCCAGAGGAGGTACACTATGTTTACAGTGTCGGAATCAGAGTGATTCACATTATGTCAGAGAAGGTACACTATGTGCAGAGTGTGTGGCTCAGGGTGACACATATTACCTCAGAGAAGGTACACTATGTGTAGAGTGTGTGTGGTTCTGGGTAACTCATGTTATCTTAGTGGAAGTACACTAAGTGTAGGATGAGTGGTTCAAGGTTATTCATGTTACCTCAGAGGAGGTACACTATGTGTAGAGTGTTTTCGTACAGGATGAATCATGTTACCTCAGAGGTACACTGTGTAGTGTGTGGTTCAGGAGGATTCAAGTTTCCTCAAGAGAGGTATACTATGCGTCGAGTGTGTGGATCAAGGTGGCTCATGTTACCTAAGAGGAGGTAAACTATGTGTAGAATGTGTGGTTTAGTGTGACTAATGTTACCTCATAAGAAGTAAACTATGGGTAGAGTGTGTAGTTCAGGATGACTCATGTTACCTCAGAGGAGGTACACAACGAGTGTAATGTGTTCTTCAGGGTGACTCAAGTTACTTCAGAAGATATACAAAATGTGTAGAGAGGTTGGTTCAGGGCCACTTATGATACCTCAGAGGAGGTAAACTATGTGTAGAGTGTGTAGTACAAAGGTGACTCATGTTACCTCAGAAATGGTACACTATGTGTAAAGTGTGTGTTTCAATGTGAATCATGTTACCTCAGAGGCAGTAGACTATGTGTAGAGTCTGTGGTTCAAGGTGAATCATGTTACCTCAGAGGAGGTACACTATGTATAGTGTGTAGTAGAGGCTAACTCATGTGTCCTCAGGGTAGTTACACTATGTGTAGAGAGTATCGTTTATGGTGAGTCTTGTTACCTCAGTGGAGTTACACTATGTGCAAAGAGTGTGTTTTTCAGGGCGACACATGTTACCTTAGAGTAGGTGCACTATGTTTAGGTTGTGTGGTTCAGGTTAACGCATGTTACCTCAGAGTAAGTGCACTATGTGTAGATTGTGTGGTTTAGGCGACTCATGTTGCCTCAGAGTAGGTACATTATGTGTAGAGTGTCTGGTTCAGAGTGATTCATGTTACCTCAGAGGAGGGCACTAAGTGTAGAGTAAGTGTTTCAGGGTGTCTCATTTTACCTAAGAGGAGGTACACTATGTGTACAGTTTGTGGCTCAGAGTGACTTATCTTACCTCACAGGAAGTACACTATGTGTAGAGTGTGTGATTCAGGGTTAACCATTGAACCACAGAGGAGGTACACTATTTGCAGAGTGAGTGGTTCAAGTTTACTCATGTTGCCTCAGAGGAGTTACAGTATTTGTAGACTGTGTGGTTCAGGGTGACTTATGTTACCTCAGAGGAGGTACACTATGTGTAGAATGTATGGTTTAGGGCGATTCATGTTTCATCAGAGGAGGTACCCTATGCGTAGAGTGTGTGGTTTAGCGTGACTCATGTTACCCTCGAAGAGGTATACTATTTGTAGAATGTGTTTTATGAGGCGACTCATGTTACCTCAGAAAAGGCACACTATGCGTAAAGTGTGTAGTACAGGGATAGCTCATCTTATCTCAGAGGAGGTACTCTATGTGAAAAGTGTGTGGTTCAGGTTGACTCAAGTTACCTCAGAGGAGGTACATTTTGTGCAGCGTGTTTGCTTTAGGGTGACTCAAGTTACCTCAGAGGAGGTTCGCTATGTGTAAAGTGTGTTTTTCAGTGTGACTTATGTTACTTTAGAGGAGGTACACTATGTGAAAGTGTGTGGCTCAGGGTGATTCACGCTACTTCAGAGGAGGTAGAGTATGTGTAGAGTGCGTGGTCAGGGTGACTCTTGTTACCTCACAGAAGGTACACTATGTGCAGAATGTGTGGTTCAAGGTGACTCATGTTACGTCAGTGGAGGTACGCTCAGAGGAAGTACACAATGTGTAGAGTGTGTGGTTTAGGTGATTTGTGTTACCTCAGAGAAGGTACACTATGTGTAGAGTGTGGTGGTTCAGGGTGACTCATGTTACCGAGAGGAGTTACACTGTGTGTAGAGGGTGTGGTTCAGAGCGACACCTGTTACCTAAGAGGAGGTACACTATTTGTAGAGTGTGTGGCTCAGGGTGACTCATGTTGCCTCAGAGGAGGTACACTATGTGTAGACTGTGTGGTTCAGGGTGACTCATATTACCTCAGAGGAGGTACACTGTGTAGAGTGTGTGGTTCATTGTGACTCATATTACCTCAGGGTAGGTACTCTCTATGTAGAGTGTGTGCTTCAGGGTGACTCATATTACCTCAGAGGAGGAAAACTATGTGTAGATTGTGTGGTTCAGTGTGACTCATGTTTCCTCTAAGGAAGAACACTATCTGTAGAGAGTGTTATACAGGGTGATTCATGTTGCTTCAGAGGTAGAACATTCTGTGCAGAGTGTGTTTCAGGGTAACACACGTTATCTCAGAAAAGGTACACTATGAATAGATTGAGTGATTCAGGGTGACTTGTGTTACCTCAGAGGAGGTACACTATGTACAGAGTGTGTGGTTCAGTGGTTTAAGTGATTCTTATTACTTCAGAGGAGATACAGTATGTATACAGTGTGAGGGCAGAGCGACTTACGTTACCTTTGAAAAGGTAAACTATGTATAGAATTTGTGGTTCATGGTGACTCATGTTACGTCAGTGGAGGTACACTATGAGTAGAGCTTGTTCTCCAGGGTGACTCATGTTACCTCAGAGGAGGTACGCTATGTTTAGAGTGTGTGGATCAGGGTGACTCATATTACCTTAGAGGATGTACACTATGTGTAGAGTGTGTGGTTCAGAGTGACAAATGTTTCCTCAGATGAGGTACACTATGTGTACAGTTTGTGGTTCAGGGTGACTCATGTTACATCAGAAGAGGAAATCTATTTGTAGATCATGTTTTTCATGTTGACTCATGTTATCTCAGATGAGGTACACTATGTGTAGAGGTTGTGGTTCAGATTAACTCATGTTACCTCAGAGGAGTAAGACTATGTATAGAGTGTATGGTTCAGGGCGACTCATGTTGCCTCAGAGGATGTACACTATATGTAGAGTGTGTGGTTCAGGGTGACTCATGTTTCCTCAGATGAGGTAAACTACGTGTATAGCGTGTGGTTCAAAGTGACTCATGTTACCTCAGAAGAGGTACACTATTTGTAGAATATGTGATTCAGATTGAATCATGTTGCCTCAAAAGAGGTACACTATGAGTAGAGTATTCCCTTCAGAGTGGCTCATACCTCAGAGGAGGTACAGTATATATATAGTGTGTGGTTCAGGGTGACTCATGTTGACTCAAAGGAGGTACACGATGTATAGAGTGTGTGGTTAAGGGTGACTTTTGTTACCCCAGAGGAGGTACACTATGTGTAGATTGTATGGTTCAGGTGACTCATGTTACCTCAGAGGAGGTCAGCTGTGTGTCGAGTGTTTGGTTCAGGGCTGCCTATGTTACCTCTGAGGAGGTACACTATCTTTAGAGTGTGCGATTAAGAGTGAATTAAGTTAAATATAAGGAGATACACTATGTGTAGAGTGTTTGATTCAAGGCGGCTTAAGTTACCTCAGAGGAGGTACACTATATGTAGAGGGTGAGGTTCAGGGTGACTAATGTTCCCTCAGAGGAGTTATACAATGTTTAGTGTGTGGTTCAGAGTGAATTATGTTGCCTTAGCGAAGTTTCACTATGTGAAGAGTGTGTGGTTTAGGGGACTCATGTTACCTCAGAGGTGGTACACTATGTGTTGAATGTGTCGTTCAGGATGACTCATATTACATCAGGGGAGGTACACTTTATGTAGAGTGTGTGGTTCAGGGAGACTCATGTTACCACAGAGGAGATATACTATGCGCAGAGTGTGTAGTGCAGGGTTGGCTCATATTAACTGAGAGGCGGTATGCTATGCGTAAAGTGTGTAGTTCAGGGTGACTTATGTTACCTCAGAGGAGGTACACTATGTGTAGAGTGTGTGGTTCAGGGTGACTCATGTTACCTCAGAGGAGGTACACTATGTGTATTGTGTGTTTTTCAGGGCGACTCATGTTACCTCAGAGGAGGTTCACTATATGTAGAGTGTGGTTCAAGGTGACTCTTGCTACTTCAGAGGAGGTACAGTATGTGCAGAATGTGTAGTTTAAGGTGACTTATATTACCTCAGAGGAGGTTCACTATGTATAGACTGTGTGATTCAGGGTGACTCATATTACCTTAGAGGAGGTACACTATGTATAGATTGTGTTGTTCAGGGTGACTCATGTTTCCTCAGAGAAGGTACACTATGTGTAGAGTGTGAGGTTTAGGGGGACTCATGTTACCTCAGAGAAGGTACACTATGCGTATAGTGTGCGCATCAGGGTGACCTTTGTTAACTCAGAGGAGGTACACTATGAGTAGATTATGTTCTTCAGGGTGACTCATGTTACCTCAAAGGAGGTACACTATATGTAGAGTGTGTGGTTCAGGGTGACTCATGTTACCTCAGAGAAGGTACACTGCTTGCACAGTGTGTGGTTCAGGGTGACTCATTTTATCTGTGAGGAGGTACACTACGTGCAGATTGTGTGGTTCAGGGTGAATCATGCTACCTCCGAGGAGGTACACTATGTGTAAGGTGTGTAGTAGAGGTGACTCGTGTTGACTTAGAAGAGGTACTCTATATGTAGAGTGTGTGATTTAGGGTGACTCATGTTACCTCAGAGAAGGTACACTATGTGTAGATTGTGTGGTTCAGGGTAACTCATGTTAACTCAGAGAAGGTACGCTCCGTGTAGAGTGTGCGGTACAGGGTGACTCATGTTACCTGTGAGAAGGTACACTATATGTAGATTTTGTGGTTTAGGGTGACTCATGCTACCTCAGAGGAGGTACACTATATGTATAGTGCTTGGTTCAGGGCAACTCATGTTATCTCAGAGTAGGTACACTATATGTAGTGTGTATGGTTCAGGGCGACTCATGTTGCCTGAGAGTAGGTACACTATGTGTAGAGTGCGTTGTTCAGGATGACTCATGTTACCTAAGAGAAGGTACATTATGTGTAGGGTGTGTGGTTCAGGGTGGCTCATGTTACTTCAGAGAAGGTACACTATGTGTAAAATGTGTTTTTCAGGGTGTCTCCTTTTACCTCGGAGGAGGTTTACTATTGTTACGAACATGGTACGTGTGTCCACATGTTCGTATATATGTGCATGGTGTGTCTTTGTGTATGGTGTGCCTTTGTGATAGGGTGTTGTTGCTATCGGCTCGGACCTCACTTCCCTGACCGTGTTATTTGTCTTAGTAATTTTGTTTTGAAGCAGATGTTGACCAGTCCTCCAACACCCGAACCCTTATCAACGGCGTCAGGTCAAGGCGTGAGGTCAGCTGCGGGGTATGTCATCCCGTACGGTCGCTGCTGACGTGGACAAGGGAACAAAGGAGTTTGAACTCACACAAAATGTGGGTCGGACCTTAGGCCTTCTTCAGCTAATCACGTCAAGATGAGGGCGTGACAATCAGTCTTTTGACCTATCAAGGGCAATTGTGTCATTCTGACCTATCATAGCCATTGGTGGCGGGTCAAGGCGTGGCTAGCTGTTCCTGCCTCGTTGGTCCTTCACTTAAATGGCTCAGACGATCGTCTGGGAGTCAATTCCTTCAGCAGTCCCGAGCCCAGCAAGGTAATGTAGGCTTTCCCTGTCTCGAACCCCGTAGCCACCAGTGCCCTAGTTTGTACGATGTTTACTGCGCTACGTCAGGTTTAGCTAAGTGTAACGATGATGTTTACTGTGTCACGTCAGGTCTAGCTAAGTGTAACGATGATGTTTACTGTGTCACGTCAGGTTAGGCTAAGTGTAACGATGATGTTTACTGTGTCACGTCAGGTTTAACTAAGTGTAACGATGATGTTTACTGTCTCACGTCAGGTTTAACTAAGTGTAACGATGATGTTTACTGTGTCACGTCAGGTTTAGCTAAGTGTAACGATGATGTTTACTGTGTCACGTCAGGTTTAACTAAGTGTAACGATGATGTTTACTGTGTCACGTCAGGTTTAGCTAAGTGTAACGATGATGTTTACTGTGTCACGTCA
>JAUUEG010129158.1:0-10721 GCA_032361445.1 Panulirus gracilis | reverse complement strand
CCAGCTGTCACGTAATAATGCACCGAAACCACAGCTCCCCTTCCACATCCAGGCCCCACAAAACTTTCCATGGTTTATCCCAGATGCTTCGCATATATAATTCCCCTGGGACCCCTTTCTATGGAAAAGTCCTGTTGTTACCCAAGATATCTTTCCAGATGTTTCTACAGCCCAAGGCTGTGCTACTTCATGTAACAGGAAAATGTGGAATTCTGTGGAGTGAATTCTTCCAGTGATACAGTCTCTCTAAAGTTGACTTTTCACTTGCCTTGGAACCTCATGCTTGTGAAGTCCAGTAATTACCCACCCATCCTTCACTTCCACTGATACAAGTAATGCAAGTTTACTTTATAGAATTCTCCTGTTACAGGTCCCAACAACACATCAAGCTTTTTCATAAAACACATTGGCCCATTTGGTAACATGAATAATCTGGAAAATTGCCAACATAATAACAAACCTAAAACCTTTCAAACTACCCTATTCCCCATCCCTCCTAATGTCCTACATAACTTCTAGCCTCAACATTCACTTCTATGAGAATCTGTTCCACATCAGAATCAAACTAAAAATCCCATTTGCACCTATACAACATGATTTCAGACCCAAACACTCCACCACCATCCTACACTTTGACCTCACACAGTATATCCTAGATGATTTCACCCAACCAGTTCCCCTTCCACACAGTGATAGTGGCAACAGACATCAACAAAGCATTCAACACTGTCTCAGACACATTCTCACACAAAAGATACTTGACACTACCCTCCACAACAATGACAAAAGTGGTTGGCAAATACTATTGCTCGCCATCATGCCAGAGTCACTCACAATGGCTTCATCTATAAAGTACTCAGATGCTACAATGGAGTTCTCTAAGGAGCAGTTCTTTCTCTAACTTGCTGCAATCTCTTCCCTTATGACTTCCCATTACCTTTAGCAAACCATAGCACGAATGTCCTTTCATATGTAGATGAATTTATAATCACAGCACAACACCTTAACACCACAACAGACATGCTGCACTACATTGCATAATGAGAATATTGGCTCATCTACAGCACAATATCTGCATCTTCACAGAAGTCTTTGATCATTCTTTTAACCCCAAACAGACACGAATCCAGCTCACAACTTCCAGTCACCTTGAATGGACAAACAATCTCAATGAATGAAACATCATACATTATAGGCATCATATATCACACACATGATAATCACATGTATAAAAGCAACAAAAAAACTAAATGCCCTCAGAACACTAACTAGCATGAGATTTGGACATGTAAAGGGTTCCCTCAATAATCAACCACTCCATTCCACACTCTCAAAAGCAAACATAACAAAATGGCAAATCACACAAAATAAAGCACTCACAAAAATTACACTTAACACCTACGAAATGATATAAAGATCCTTCCAGTACAATCCCAGATCAATATGCTCGGCACTCAATTCTATGTAACAGAACTTGACCCCTCCAATCCAAACAACTTAACCAATCACCAAACCCTAGATAGAAATACAAAGCTTACCCCTGCCTCACATTTCAGAAACCTCTACTCAATGATCCCCTGCCCCCAACAAATGCAACACTGAAAAAATACATACACACTATAATAAACTAATAACCCGTCGCACTTTTCTGTCTAACTACCTAGACATCACTACACGCAACTATGAACACTGTTTCAACATATCCCTAGACCCTTCATCCCCATGATGTAATTATTTTTTCTATTTTCATTTTGCTTTGTTGATGTCTCCCGCGTTAGCGAGGTAGCGCAAGGAAACAGACAAAAGAATGGCCCAACCCACCCACATACACATGTATATATATACACGTCCATACACGTACATATACATACCTATACACTTCAACGTATACATATATATACATACACAGACATATACACACGTACACATGCACATAATTCATACTTGCTGAGAGAGAGAGAGAGAGAGAGAGAGAGAGAGAGAGAGAGAGAGAGAGAGAGAGAGAGCGTTAATGGGACGGCCTTGATTAGGGCATTCAGTCGCCTGCGTCGTCTCTGCTAACACTTAGAAAAATTGTCAGCAGGAGGCAGATGTGGACGTTTGGGTGGTAGACATCCTTAGGTAGTTGTAGGTCGTACTGCCATGTTACCCTGAAAACTATGCGTAGTGTAGTTCAGATAATTCTCATTGACGAGGTTTGCCACCTCGATCAGTTAGGCAGACAGGAACATGAGAGTTTCATGCTTGTCTTCAATCAAGACTTGGTCAAACTCGCGGTTTCCTGAACGGGTTTTGCAACACTGTCCCTCACAGCGGTGCCCAGTTAGTGTGAGTGATGTTTATTGACTTCAAAGTCCATCTTGCTTCCAAGGAGTTGTGCTTGTGAGTCTGCCATGCGTTGCTTTTGCAGCCTTACCTCCTGATTTAGCTATCAACGTCACCCCTTTGTAGGTCGCTGTGTCGAGATTTCATCATTACACTCCGTGGTCTTCTTAGATGAGGAACATCCTCGTATGATTTGATGTATCTGGAGTACGTTTATCCTTGAGCTGTTGTAGGTGAACTTAAGTTTTCCTTCTTTCGATTCGTTGATTAATCTTCCTTCCAAGACTGCTTGACGGTGAAGAGAGGCGGAGCAAAACCTGATGCCTCTTCTCTTGTCTTCGATCTGGTTGTCTGGGTGGAGGAGGTGCTTGGGTCTTTGACATCGAGTAGGATCGGATTCTCTTGTGTAGCTTGCCTGAAGGAGTATCCTTTGTGTATAGACGCTTCGGTTTGGGGTTTGGTTGATGGGTGTGGTTGTGAGTCGTCCATATCTTCCTTCTTTCTCAGGTAGTTTGGCTAAGGCTAAACCATGAAATAGGAACCCTGGGCTAACCAAGTGGATGTCACTAAGAGCCATTACTCAGTGTTGGGAAAATCCTTGGAAGAGTGGCGTTGTGTGGGACTCCTCCCCCGTCAGGAGATCCAGTCATTAAGAGCAGCTTTGTGTGTTAACCTTCCCGTCAGTGCCTAGCCTAGCGCTATCAGACAGACGCGCATGGCTGACGTAGGTCATCATCTTGAATAACGTGTTGTTTGGTGGGTTAAATATGATGTTGTCTTTCGCTACATTATTTTTTTTTCCCTTGACGAGGCTTTGTTGGTTTCTTGCCGTAGTTTAGTTATAGTTATAATTATCCTATTTTCGGCCCCGGAAGATTTACGTTTAGCCTCCAATTAGTTCCTTAATCATGAGGATTTCAAAGGGCACCTGATGAAGCCAGAGTCCACGTCAGCACACTTGCTGTTGAAGCAGATTGAATTACGTTTGTTCCAGTGTTCTCTAAATGCGTGGCCCTCTTGACCGCATTCATAGGAGTATTTATCGTCTTAATTCTATGTAAGGTCATGATTGTATTATTTCACTTCGTGTCCAATGAACGGGATGCCCTTGAACCTTACGAAGTTTCCCAAAGTTTTAGCTAAAGTAATACTAAGTGAAGAAATGATAGACAGAAATAGATATGACATTCGTAACTCGTTCTTTCGATATGGAGTAAAAGAAAAACAAAACAGGTGAATACGAAGACGTTCTGTTTATGAAAGACAAATTGACTCAGTATGTAAAGGTATAAAAGAATCACTAAATTAATACTGATATCATCAGGATTGCACATGATATGAAGGTGGTGTAATCTTTACGTAGGAGAGATGCACCTTAGGAGGTTGGACCATTTGTTTTTACACCAAGCCTCACATGAGCAGTAGGAGACTGCGAGACACTGTGTAACTTATAAACTTATAAACCTGTGCTATAGGAAAGCTAATTGTTGAGCAGCAGCGTGTTTGTATAGACGAATTAATCTCCATATATTTATGGTGCTTGACTGATGATGACTGGCAGGAAACACCTTTTTCGATAAGGGAATGTAATTGATAATAGATTGATGAGTTATAGCGAATTGTGATTTATCCTATATGGATGGGTTGATGAAACTGACACTTCAGTAAATTGTTTATTTACTAGGTCCGTTTATAGTTACCAGAGGAATGTTAAACAAGTGTAACTTAGAAATGGAGATTTGTTACCTAAAGAGACAGAAAAGAAGAGAAAGAATATAAATACGATAAACATGAGATTGAATTACTTATTGAGAGGTCATTTGAGACAGAAAAATGCGTGTTACTATCATATATGCAGCAGGTTAGGTATATGGTGCGAAGATAACGGAATGTGAAAGATAAGAATATGATATGGAAAGAGCTTGAAGAGGGACATTACTAAACTGTTTAGTTACTAACCGCTAACTATGCACCGAATAGGAGCCACTGGGGAGATGTAGGGGACCAGCAAAGCCGGCTTGTAGAAAAGAAAATCAAAGAAAATAAAGAAAATATAAGAAAGCGGTCAACGAACGCATTAAGAAAATATTCCCGTACTGAAAGCGTATCTCGTATTCAAAGCAGAAGGTATGGAGTTGGTCGACAGATTACATAGACGCTTTTTTCTGAGGGTCAAGGCTAAAGCTTTTAGCCAAAGGATTTTGAATCATGCTCGGATGAGAGGCTCTTACGTGGTCACATCCCTATACAGAAAATGGTTTGAAGAGTAGAAAGAAGTTTTGAGTGAAGTTGGCCTATACGGACCGGACCAAACTCAGCCGGGGGTAAAAAGGAAAGGAAAAGCTTTGATGGTTAAGCGAGTCTTAGGTCTTCTTTGGTATGTATGGGGATGCCTCTCCTACCTGAAGTCCATTCGAGTAATAGCTTAATGCCGGGGTAGATCTGGTCTTTGTATTGTGTGGTCTTGAGGGTTGCTGGTCGATCCGTCATGATATCTTGAAGATAGGTAGATTATCTCGGGAACTACCTTCCATCAGGTAGACCATCTCGGGTCTACCTTCCATCCTTTGTATCTCGACTTTGTCTTCTAATGACTGAGCTGGAGCAGTTGAAGTGGAAAGGGAGTTATGATCCACACGTTCGTTGTCATAGAAAGGTAAAGAGTCATCAGTTTCTCGTAACTCTGAAACTACTGGCTATAGATAACAGAGCAAAAGGGAGTAGCCAAGTATGCTCACGAGAGATATAGAAAGTAATAATGGTTAGATAGATACAAGAAAGAGACTATGATAAAGATAATTCTATAAAAAATTCCTCTCTCCTTTGATGGCTTTGTAATACCACCTCTTAACTCAGTGAACATACTTGGTATTACTGTAACATCCATTCCTTCTTGGAAACCCCACACAACAGGAATAGCTGAGTCTGCCTCTATGAAACAGGGTGTCCTGTTCAGATGTCGAAACTTCTTCTCTTCTGAGCAGATGCTCCGTTTATTCGTCCTTGTATGGAGTACTGTTCTCACATGTGAGGTGGCTGCAGCGCTGCATCCTTGCTTGACAAAGTTGAGTCGAAAGTGGTCCGACTTATAAACTGTCCCAGGCTAACTTCCAAACTTGAACCCCTTACCCTACGCCGCAATGTTGGTTCACTTTCTCTCTTCTATAGGTATTACTTTGGTCTTTGCTCCCGAGAGTTGGCTGTTTGTATATCCCTACCACTAGCTAGACCACGCAATACTCGGTAAGCTGCTGCCTCACATGATTATTGTGTGACCATCAGCAACTCATGGGTGGGCCGTTTTGATAACTGTATTTTTTTTAACACCTCAAAGCTTTGTCTTCTTTTTCCTTTTCATTAACCTTTCCATATTTCACCTAAGGCCCGACCTTGATGTGCACGTTTGTCCGTGACTGGAAGCTCCAACGTACATATATGTACACACAGATAAAGGTGTTACCGGACTGTGCCTGCTCCAGGTTATACCACGAGTGAAAAGTCACTATTAGCGAGGCTGTGTATCGCTGGCAACACAGTCTTGTTCAACAACTTCTCACTCGACAAAGGTCCACTTTGCCTGCTGCTGGAAGCAGCGCAGTCTTGAACTGCAGGGAAAGGTCCTGGGTAAGACCAGGGCTTTGTCGTAGAATTTGGCTCTTGGGTAATTATAGATAAATGAATGTATATACAGAGAGAGAGAGAGAGAGAGAGAGAGAGAGAGAGAGAGAGGTCAGTAGCATGTGTAACGTATTGTGTTTTCTTCCTGTAGGGTGAAGATGACAGCCTCCCACACCCCACCTGACCCACACTGGCTGTGTCTGGTGCTCACCCTGACTCTCCTGGTCACATCCATCAATGGTAAGCCAAACTTAATGTTATCATACCAGGTGATACCTTACCCCCACCTATTGTAATCATACCAGGTGATATCTTACTCCTACCTAGTGTTATAATACCAAGTGATATTTTACTCTCAAATACAGTTACCACACTATATTATTACTACCCCCACCTACTGTTACCTCACCGCATCATATCTACCCCATCAACTATTACCACACTATATTATATCTTACCCCCACCTACTGTTACCACACTATATCATAGCCACCCCACCTACAGTTACCACACTATATCATAGCCACCCCACTATCCTCTGCTCTACTAATCTCTACCCGTTTATCCTCTACTTCACTAACTTCTACCCACTATATTCTACACTGTGGTCTGCTCCATCACACCCAGTATATCTGATCTTAAGGTTTTAAAATATCAAGAACTCCACAACTGGATTCCCCAAAATGTATGTGAGGATGTATGACCAGAGGTTACCAGTGCATGAGAGTATGTCATCGATGGATCTTGTCTTGCTAAGTCCACTATGATCATCATAATGCATGACGTCATACACTAGGATGATCACGTGAGGGGGAAGACGTTGGAGATGCCAGACGTGGAAGCTGTCTGGTGTTGATACTTTTGAACTTGTAAAGAAAGTGAAACAGTTGAGGAAAGAGAGACTCCATCTCAGACAGACAAGATTCCTTCAGAAAATATGTAAATAGATCAGATGTGAGAGATGTGATCCACAGGTCGTACTTGTATGTAAAGAGATACGTAACTAACAGAAGGAAATCATTATGGAAGGCAATGTTATTATCAATGATCTCACTCTGGCCATTTTGTGGTAATTTACCAACATTAACCTGTGTCGTCTGCTTTAAGGGAACAGGAAGAATATTCTTTTTCTTTTTCTGTTGAAGGCTCCAGTCACGAGCAGAAATCCACATCAAGGTTGGGTCTTAATTGAAATATATTGAAATTAATGACATGGAAAAAGAAGACCAAGGAAAGTGTTTGAAAATTTTGGAGAGTGAAAAACCTGTTTTTTTTTTCATTTTTTTGTGCTAGGTCATAGTTATTGGGGAAGACGTGAGAGTTCCAAAGCATCGAGGTGTAGACATGGAGATAGGGAAGGTGAACCAACAGCAGGGTGGACAACAATGTCAGGTCGTGTTGCTGAAGGTCTGGGATAAATGATCGGTCTCGAAGAGCAGGAATCAAGTTGACCTGGACGTAGTGGCCTCACGGATCCCGTAGAATGGAAACACCAGTTTTCAGTAAATCTCTTGGATACGATCCTGTAAGGAGGAAAGATCAAGTTGGATATATAGGGAAGTAGATCGTGTCCACTGATGGGCCTGGATACGAGCAGCCTTCCTCTGAGTAACCTCAGACGGTTGGCAACACTCCGACTAATGTTGACGAGGGCAGGGGGGGCTGCGTAATCGACACAGGAGCGGACCGAGGACTTGCATTATAGGGATGATGGCACCAAGGGAACCCCTGGACATGATGGAGAGGGGAGCGAGAGGCAGATAGATAATGGATTATATTCTATGCCAATTAGGGCCTCAGCTGCTCGTGCTGTCTCGGCAAACATAAAATGAATAATACCTCATTAAACAGAATCACTGTGTAATTGCATAATCATTTGATTGTTTGCTAATTACATGAAAATTTTTATACGCTCATCAGGTAGGATGGGGTAACAGTATATTTGGGACGTATATATATTTAGAATTGTAGAAGTGAATTACTGAAGAATGGAATGAATAAGTCTACCATAAAAAGCGTTTTCTCTGTTCTGTAAAACCTTATCTTTAAGGTGTGACTCTAAATTAAAATTTTATCCCTTAAAAGAATTGCTTGTAAGATTTTTAGTGTGTTAGACCTTATAATGAAGAAATATATAGCATATGTTAGATAAGACTCTCTAGTCATGTTAAATACATTTTCAACTTTCGAGTGGCTCATCTTTATCCCTAAGAGACTTATCTTCATTTCACGTTTAAAAACATATATGCGGTGCACTTCGCCCATGATAAGGGTAATGAAGGTAAGGTTGTAGAAGAGTTGATCTTTGTTCTTTCTACTAACAGACAACTCAAATGCTAACCGAAACTCTAACTACTGCCAGACATCCCAACTACAATACGACACCCTAAATATTGCCAGACATCCGAACTACCATCCGACACCTTAATTACTGCCAGATACCCGTAACTACTGTGCGACACCCCGACTACTGTAATACACCGTACTAGTTAATGTCAGACACCTGGGGTGTCTGACAACGGTTTCTGGCCAACGAACGCCAACGAGCTCTCCTCAGAAGAACGCTCGCTTCTTGATTGGCATAAGTCCATCACAGGCGACCACAGTCCACTTCCTAGTGCTCCAGCCCGTTCTTCCAGTAAGGCAGAACGTAAGGCTCTCAGAGAGGAGAAACGAAGACTGCACCTGGAGAAAGTGGCTGCGAGGGAAGATAAACTTAGGAAAAGGTTTGAGCTCTCAGCCTTGAAACGAAGCATCGGCTGGAGGGATATGGACCTGTGGCGCATCACTAAAAGATGGCCCGACAAAAGTGTCCCCATCAGCTTTACTGACGATTTCCCCGAGACACCTCGAGCTAATGTCTACGAAGCTATGGATAAACATGTAGGCGGCAGAGTTTCATGCCGCCTACATGTCCCCACAGGTCACCATCTCTGATAACGTTCGTCAGTGGATTGACCGTATGAAAGAACATGAGATGACGACTCCAGATCGGAGTAGTGGTAAGGCTGAAAAGTCCGTTGAGACTCTCCCGGATCCTTCACCCGCCGACTCGACTGAACAGGCCTCGAGATCCCTCAGTGAAGAAAATGCAAAACTGCGGGAAGAGAATGAAAAACTTATCAAGGAGAAGGCCATGGCGGAAGACCAACTTTCTCAAGAAAGGATGAAGAACAAGGTATTGCTCCAAGAAAAGGAAGAGTTAGATTCCGTACGTCAAGAGAATGAGAAATTGATCAACAAATATATTGCAAGACAGCAACAAGGAGAAGAGAGGAACCGTCGACAGTTTGCCTCTCTTCGCCAAGATATTGTTGAGCTTGGGAGATATATCGTTCGAAAGGAAGAGAGGGAACGAAAGGAATCGAAGCCCCATCAAGAAGATGGTAAAAACTTTGAAGAAAACGCCCTTCAAGAAGAGCTCCGTCTAGTGAAGGATGAGAATCAGCATCTTCGTCAGACAATAGAAACTATTGACTCCCTTCGTCAGGAGAACGATGAGATGCTAACGTCTTATCTTGCACGTGAGAAAGAGGAGAGGGAAAGGAATCCCCAAGAACTTGATTCCCTTCGCGAAGAGGTCAAGGCACTTGGTACGTTAATCTCTCAGAGGAAAGGGAAAATTCGTACCGGTTAATTGCCTTGAGTTGGTATTTCTTGGCGAGGTGACCTGCCCCACCTGGACTTCGATTGAATTGGCTTGATCTGTATGTCTTCATTATTATTTGTTTTTAATAACTTTTAATTGAAGCAAGTAATACTTTTGAAACTGTTTTACCCTCACCTGACGAGGTCATATGCACTGATGTGTCTGTGTTTAGTTCGTTATCTATGCACTTGGAAAGGTAAATGCTCAAGCAAACGCTCGGATTTTCCTGAATTTTCTGTGTCTACCAAGTTACACGTGCACGCTTACACACCCGTCCACCCACACACACACACACACAAACACATAAATACATCAAAAAATACATATTCGCCATTCCCTGCATTAGAGAGGTAGCGTCAAGAGGAAGATGACTTGAGCCTCAGAGGGTGAAACTCCTCACTTGGCCCCCTTCTCTGTTCCTCCTTTTGGTTCAATCTATTGACAGTACGTCGACCCCCATATACCACATCGTTCCAGTTCACCCTATTCCTTGCACGCTTCTCATCTTCCTGCGTATTCAAGTAATCTTTTTCACTCCATCCTTCCACCTCCAATCTGGTCTCCACTTCTTGTTCCCTCCACTTCTGACATATGTATCCTCTTCTTCAATTTGTATTTATTCATTCTATCCATATGTCCAAACCATTTTGACACACCCTCTTCTGCTCTCTCAATCACACTCTTTTCGTTACCACATATATCTCTTATTCTTTCATTGTTTACTAGATCAAACCACCTCACACCACATATTGTCTCAAAACATTTCATTTGCGACACATCCACATCCTAGAACCAGCTGTACCACGAGAAATGTCTGCTGGGCCTTTCTTTTTATTATCAAAATTATTTGTTGTATTAGTCTTGCCATTATGTGAAAATTATGGTTAGGTATGCGATTGTCACATATGTATCTTATTTATCATACTACTCGGGGATCGTACTGTCGTGCTCAAGGGTTTTACCGTCGTGCTCAAGGATCGTACCGTCGTGCTCAAGGGTCTTACCGTAGTGCTCAAGGGTCGTTCTGTCGTGCTCAGTGATCGTACCGTCGTGCCATCTCCCGCGTTAGCGAGGTAGCGTTAAGAACAGAGGACTGAGCCTTTGAGGGAAATCCTCACTTGGCCCCCTT
>JAUUEG010129047.1:0-10721 GCA_032361445.1 Panulirus gracilis | reverse complement strand
AAATCCTGGTCTCTGCAGTTGGTCCACAGCCAATCCATTTCTTCATCCACTCCTAGGAGTTGGTTAATAAAATGGGTTCTTAGCTCAGACTAGGAACGTTATCTCAGAGAGCAAGAATGGGTATGTTTGAAGGAATAGTCATTCCAACAATATTATATGGTTTCGAGGCATAGGCTATAGATAGGGTGATATCACACACCCTTGCCGTAGACCAGCTTTCACTTGGAACTATTCACTCTATTCTCTTCCTGCTTTTACATAAGCCTTACACCCTTGATGAACATATATATTTGTGTGTGAAACAGAAACTGAAGGATCTGTTTGAAGCATTTATGGATGTGGAGAGAGCACATGATAGGGTTGATAGAAATGCTTTGTCGAAGGTACATTCAAGACCATGACATTAAAAATATGCCAGTCGTGATTGCCCATTTGTCTAGCCAATGAACTGACCATCCAGTCAACCGGTTGGCTGATCCCCAATTTAAAGAAAAACAAGGAAGGGGCTGCTCCTCACTTTTCTTACCACCCCATACTTTGCCCACCAGTCACAAGGATTGAAGGTTGTTATTATCCCTTAATTACATTGCATAGTAGAGCGGATGAGTACATTGTTGTGATTTCCAAGGTATGTGATAGCTAGGTCTGCCTTTACTTTAACCCTTTGGATGTGTATTTTGTTTCCAAGGCCACTTCCCAGAAAATGCCATTTCCCCATGAAAAATTTCATTTTTCATGTTTTTTCCATTACTTTTCTAACTTGATTTCAGTAAAGAGAGATAAGTCATAGATGACAGTATATTCAATGTGCTGGTCATTTGAAACTGTTGAGGGGGTGTCATCAAATGCTGTGATAGTGGAAGAATATTTATGCTACCATGGTGAGAAGTCGGACATTGCCATTAATGTCAGGAAGTTCATTCTGCTGTGTCCAAAGGGTTAAGGAATGCTGAAGTTGGCAAAAAATCTTTTTAAATTGCTGAGTGTTATTTTAGTTTTAATTTCCACAACCAGGATGCAGGCAGCTTTACGCAAATTTGCTGTAGATGATTCTTCTGTGTCACCGTATATCTACCACCGACTCTTGGGTCACGTAGAAGTGGATGAACTGATATTCCGCCATATTCATCTTCCTAAACAATTGTCAGCTCCTAATCTACCCACCCTGAATAATTCACAGGTATGAGTTGTGTCTTTTGTTGCTTGTAAGTTTCAGTAATTGAGATATGTAAACTTGAGTGTAAAAGAATACATAGATGTTTGGAAACTCTTCACCTTGTCACACTGTTCAGACTGAGAATGTATATGTTGAGGAAATGTTTGGATTGAATCTAAGGTTGAATGTGCTTGATATCCATTGATAAAGTAATCATTGTACATTTGAAGTTTTATGGTAGAATTGTGATTAATTATATATACAGGATAACATTTTTTCATGTAGAAAACAGACTGGGTGTTAGTGAGTGTTGATTTAAATGTGTAGGTAAGGAAGTGTATGAGAATTCATTAAATTATTCAATGTGAATTTATAATTTTCAGCAATACGCCCTTAAGCATGCCTTGCAGCGGCCTCTGTCATTGATCCAAGGCCCTCCAGGCACTGGAAAAACAGTCACATCTGCCACCATTGTATATCAGTTGGTAAAGCAGACAGGTGGCTCTGTTTTGGTGTGTGCACCATCAAACACTGCTGTTGACCAGCTCACAGAGAAGATTCATAAGACTGGACTGAAGGTGAGATAGCTTTAAGGAGCTAGTAGTTGCATGTATGACATCCCATTGGTTTGACTCCTGTGTTAGCATTTTAGACATTTTTGTCTGGAAGCAGAGGAGAGTAGTTTTGAGCACAGGTCATTCAATCATAGCTTTTAAGTAGTTGATGTGTAAACAGAATGGCCTCTGCTTTACAACTTTTTTGTTGCTCAGGTGGTTGTGAACTAGTTTGGTAGAAGCTAGCTTAGCTAATGAATGTGTTTCTTTTAGAAATGTTAAAGCAGAATTTACCCTTCAACGAAATGATTAGATGATTTTCCTGAAAACGTTTGTAGTCTTAATCTTTTTTTACCTGATATGTCATGCTGTCTGTACTGCACTGGACAGAATTCATTGCGGTTCTCCCTCAAGTGTTATGTTTACAGTTATGTAGAGAGGATACTTGGTTCTTTTGCTGTTGTGTTACCTTTTTACACTGTTATGTTCATGACTACTTACCCAGCCCATTACCGGAGTATATAAATGATTTGTGAAAAGTGTATACTTAAGATCAAACTTAGAGTGGTAATCCATTTTTACAGTACTGGGGGTCCCCAACTTACAAATGTCTGATCTACTTACACCAATACTTATGAACAAGCTTCAGATAATATTTACTTCCTTTTCTGACATACAAACAATTATTCAGTCTTACGAACTGCTGAACTGCATCTTTTTTCATTAAGTGATACTTGATATGATATTCTGTTAACTATATTATAGTCAGTTATAGGTATTTCCTCTAATTTGATGCATTTCTTTGTATTTTCCAACATTGTAACTGATCTGCCTATGAACAGGGTCCAGGAACCTAACCAGTTCTTAAACCAGGGACCCCTTGTATGTTTACAGAAAAAAAAAAGACAGGTTATAAGTGGTTAAGCATAGTTGTATTCAGATATCTAATTTAATTGATTTTTTGCTTTGTAAACCTAAACCTGCCCTGTTTCTCCAGGTTGTTCGGTTGTGTGCTAAATCACGTGAGGCCATCGATTCTCCTGTTTCTTTCTTGGCCTTGCATAATCAGATCCGTAGTCTTGAAGAGTAAGTATTAGGTTGCATTTGATAGTTTAAATTGATAATTTGCAATGTCTGTTTCTTGTGATTTTAAACCTCTGAACAAGATGAACGTTTTGGAAAAGTTGCTTGGTTTTTTGTAATTTTGTCAATTTCATACTGAGTAGGTAAACACCTGAAAAAGAATTAATTTTTTGCAGTTTTGAGATTAAGAAAGTGCAGTGGTTTAAGAAAGACAGAAAAGCTTTTGATACCATACTAGATATTTTTCAGTTATTTACAGGAGAAACATGTATTGCTGAAAAGCACTAAATATATTATTATTTTTGCAGTAATGGTGAGCTTCAGAAATTGCAGCAGTTGAAAGAAGAGACGGGAGAACTTTCATCTGCAGATGAGAAGCGCTATCGCATGTTGAAGAAACAGGCTGAAAAAGTGTGTACATAACTTAATCTTTATATATCCCATTACAAGTGATGGCTAGAAAGCCTATGTGCAATTGAGGCTGTTGTTTGTTCCTTATACTGCCTAACTAAAATGGGAGAATCAGTAAGCTATTTACTTACTTTCTGCCTTAGGAGTCTCTTCTGTCTTTATGAGGCTTTTGCAGCACTTACTTTCTGCTCCAGGAGTCCCCTCTGTCTTTATGAGGCTCCAGCAGCACTTGGAAAGCTGGCCAGGTCCATTGGGCAGGACCTTTGGTCACAAAGTTTAGTGATGTGGGTGTGTCTATGCATAGAGAGTGCAGGATGTTTAAGAATCGAGTGCTTGGTGTTTTTGTTTTGTTTTGATGGTAACATTGTGGGCATGATGGATATTGGCATAGGTTGAAATGGTGTTTGTAGTTTTGCAGAGCATAAACAGGAAATTTGACTCATGTTTGGGGTATGTGGCTTCTGATGGATGTATGTCTGGTGGTTTGGAGTTTGATACTGAGTTGGGAAAGCTCTTTGTTATTGCTTAGTGGGTATTTTAGCGTGCATGTGTTTAGTCAGTGGTATATTTGATTCTTAGAGGTAGGGAAATCTATGAGTAAAGGTAACTGAAATGTGAGGCAGGTGTAAGCTTTTTATTTTCAGTTGGGGGTTGGTGTTTAAAGAGGCCATGAGTATTTGGGGTGTGAACGTATAGGTGAGTTATAGGCATACTTGGGATATTGTGAACTGGAGTGATATGTGGTATACAGGAGTACACATTTTGTTGGTAGTCTGAATGGGGCCATTTGATGTGGTCAGGTGGAATCATGGGTAGGTCTGTGGTTCTATGGTTTCGGTGCATTGTGTATGACAGGTTGAAAGTAGATGTGAGCGAGTGAGGCTGTTCTGTCGTTTTCTGATGCTACCTTGCTATTGTAGGAAGTTGCAAACAAGTATGAAAAAAAGAAAATAATGTCTCAATTGCCAAAACTTGGTTTCAAAAGGGAGAGAATTCTAGATTTATTGAGGAGGCTTGATGGTTATATCCCACGTTTGTAGAATGGCAAAAGAGGAGAATGAACAAAGTTAGATGAGTGGGTGAGGAATGTGACGTATTTAGAGATGGTGTGTGACATGAGAATAGCGTTTGGAATGTGAAAGGTGGGAGATGGGCGGGTGAGAAGGATAGTAGATGGATGTATGATGAAGGAAAGTTGCAGGTGAAAGAGGAAAGAAATGGGTATACATGGTACTTATAGAAAAGATTTTGGGTGATTGGGAGAAGTACAGCAGAAAGTGGGAGGAGGTCAAGAGAAAGTTGCAGGGGCTGAAAAATTAGGCAAATAAAAGTCAGGGCTGGTGAGTATCAGCAAACTTCAGGGAGACTAAGATATTTTGGACGGTAAAATTTGTGAAAAACAAGAAAACATATGGGGACATCAATGAAGAAGGCAAATTGGGAGGTGGTAACAGGCAATGTTAGAAGGGATAGAGTGAATACTTTGAAGGATGCTTTACGTTTTTGATAATAGAATAGCTGATGTAGGATGTTTGGGTCAGAGAGGTATGTGAAGTGAGAGTCATGGCAAGTGGTTTGGTTATGAGAAAAGGTGAAATGTGTTAAGATGGCAAGGTGGATGGTATTCTTAATGAATTTCTTAGGAAAAGGAGTGACTGTGTTGCTGATTGGTTAATCAATATTTTTTTCATTGTATGTATGGATCTTGATGAAAGTACCTGAAGATTGGTGGAATGCATGTATAATGCTATTGTATAAATGCAAGGGGGACAAGGGTGAGTGTTTAAATTGCAGAGGTATAAATTTGTGTGTACATGATAAGCTCTATTGACGAGTGGTGATTGAGAGGGTGGTGATATGCACTGAGCATCAGACTGGGGAGGGACAGTGTGGTTTCAGGAGTTATAGAGGATGTGTGGATTAGATGTTTGCTCCTATGAATGTATGAGAAATACTTAGAGAAACAACAGAAGGATTTATATATGGCATTTATGGATCTGGAGAAAGCTTATGATAGTCTTGCTACATATGCTTGATGGAAGATGTTACAAATGTGTTGTTGGAGGAAGGCTGCTTAGGAAGAGGGAAGTTTTTATCAAGGGTGCAAGGTTTGTAGCTCTGCACCTTACTTGACAGAGTTGAGTTGAGAGTGGCCCCAGCTAGCCTTATCCCGCTTGCCCTATGCTACAGTATAGCTTCATTTTCCCTTTTCTGTGGGTATTATTTCGGTTTTTGCTCCAGAGAGCTGGCTGCTTGTGTGCCCTTACCATCAGCTAGTCCTTGCAATACTTGGCAATCTACTCATAGTTTTGGAACTCTCTACCCTTTGATGTCTTTCCCAACAACTGTGCCTGGGACTTTTTAAAAGTTTTTTTATTTCCAAAGTTGCTAAAAAAATTTCTTCTCTTCCATTTTATTAATGTTTTTATGTTTTAATTAAGACCTGGCCTTGATGTGGACTTCTGTCCGTGACTTGAGCCTCCAACATAGAGAAAATGGCATATGCATGAGTAGGGGGAAGAGAGGTGGGGGAGTGATTCCATGTGATGGTTAGTGTATGGCAGGGGTGTGTGATGTCACCACAGTTGTTTAATTTGTTTATGGGGTGGTGAGGGAGGTAAATGCAAGAGTCTTGAGGAGGGGGTAAATATGCAGTCTGTAGAGGTTGAGGGGGGTCTGGGAAGTGAGTTAATTGGAGGTAGATTCAATTGAAAGACTGTGGAAAGTGGTAACTGAGTTTGGAAGAGTGTTTGGTTTGGAGGAATTTAAGAGAGAATGTGAATTAAAGCAAGATTATTCAGTTGGTTAGGTTGTGAGTTTAAATGGGAAAATTTTGGAGGAAGTAAAGTGTGTTTGATACCTGGGAGTGGACATGGCAGCAAATGGAACCATGGAAGCAGAAGTGAGTCATAGGCTGGGTGAAGGGAGAAGGTTCTGTGAGCATTGAAGATTGTGTAAAAAGAGAGGTCGTTATCTGGAAGAGCAAAAATGGGTATGTTTGGAGTGTGTTAATTCTAATGGAATTGTATGGATGCAAGGCTTGTGCTACAAGATGTGTGAAGGAGGGCAAATGTGGTGAAAATAGTTTTGAGAACATTATGTGGTAAGGTGGTTTACTTAGGTAAGTAATTAAAGGGTGAGAGACAGGTTTTGTAATAAAAAGAGTATGATTGACAGAGTTTAAAAGGGTGCACTGAATTGGTTTAGGCATAAGGAAAGAATTAGTGAGAAGTTGACAAAGAGGATGCATGTGTCAGAAGTGGAGGGGACAAGGAGAAGGGGGAGACTAAACTAGAGGTGGAAGGATGGAGTGAAAAAAATTTTGAGTGATTGGGAACTGAATGTGCAGGAGGAAAAATGATGCTCACGTGATAGAGTGAACACGAATGATGAGGTATACAGGGGTCAATGTACTCTTATTGGACTGAATCAGGGCATGTGAAGTAGCTGGGGAATACCTTGGAAAGATCCAAGGGGTCTTGTTGTGGATAGAGGGTTGTAGTTTCAGTGCATTGCATTTGACAGCTAAAGAGTGAATGTGAATGAATGTGGCCTCGTTGTCTGTTCCTGGTGTTACCTTGCTAACATGGGAAACAGCATGCAATTATGATATTCTTTATCAGCAGTTTATAAGATAAATGGTGTGCTCTTTCAGACTTTGCTGGAGGCTGCTGATGTCATTTGCTGCACATGTGTTGGTGCTGGTGATCCTAGACTGGCCCGCCTTAAATTCCATTCCATTCTTATTGATGAGTCTATGCAGGCAACTGAACCTGAATGCATGGTTCCGGTACGTATGTAGCTTAATGTAGATTCATGACCTTGTTTACTTTTACCTTTTTTTTTTTTAGGAAGTTCATTTGACAAGTGTATTCATGAATGAGTAAAGTATTGTAATAAATGATATTCCCTGTGTGTACTGTTATTTCAGTATGCATATCTAAGTATATTGCGCATCACTGTATGTCAGTATTTCTTTTCTTCTAAACTTAAGTTGGCAGTTGCTGTAGCTTGATAATACAAACTCTGATGTTTATCCATTTCTGTGCTGTAGTTTTAGCTCATATTGTTTTTTTAAGAATCAAGTTCAACTATATATTTGAACCACTTGAAAGCTGTACAGTTAATGAAAAAAAATTTATTGATAAAAAGATACTGTGAATTTACTTGGTTAGTTTCAATAAGAATTGTTATACTTTATATTTAGGAGTGGAATTAGAATGAAATTTGAATGAAACACTGATAACCATTCTGCTAGAGAAATTAACATTAGGCTTTGATTTTCACTTGGTCGTCTGGTTACATTGAATGTAAAGTGTTATTAAATTCTCTGGTGATTAGTGGTAGTGGAATTAAATAAGAAAGTAAATTTTTCATCGAACAGATTGTGCTAGCCAGCTAGCCCAAGACAGTTTTCTAACAGTTTTCCTAGGTGGTGCCATGTCTGCCACAAACCAACCTTCATCTAGAAACACACACTCATCTATTTGTAATCGTACACATGTCTTACACGTATAGTTGAAACTTTTCAATGCTTTTAGTAGCTTTTCTCCCCTACCAGAAATTCATGAAATGTTTCACCAGGCATCTGTATCAGTCCTGTCATATGCTTTCTTCATATCCATAAATGCAGCATACAGAACCTTGTTTCTCTTAGTAGTTTCATTCACAAACACATTCTTTAAAGCAAACACCTGATCCTTGTATCCTCTACCACTTCAGAAATCACTTTGTTTTTCCTCACTCTGATGCTCTGCACGTGCCTCCACCCTCACAATCAACACTCATCTATATAACTTAACAGGTACTTTCAACAAACTTGTACCTCTTTAATTTGAATGCTCACCTTTATCCCTGTTGCCTTTATACAGTGGCACTACATACACATTCTGCTAGTCCTCAGGTGCCTCATTGTGATCCATATATATACTGAAAATCCAGACTAAGCAATCAGCAACACAGTCACCCCCTTAAGAAATTCAACAGCCATTAATACCATCCACTCTAGGCACCTTGCCCATTTTCATCTTGCGAAAGGCTTTCACCACCTCTTCTCTTTACACCAAACCAGTTTCCATAACTCACATCACACACCTGATACAATCACCCTAAATCTGTCACCCTGTCATTAAACCCATTGAACTGTCCTTCAAAATATTCACTCCATCTCTTCCACACCTCATCACTACTTGTTACCACTTCCCCATTTGCAAATTTCATTTATGTTACCATTTTTCTTGTTTTTCTCTGTAGTAACCTTCCAAAACATCTCATTCTCCCTGAAGTTTACTGATAATCACTCACCCCAACTCTCTTAACAGCTCCCCACTTCAACCTCTTTTAGTCACCTTCTACAGCGTACAAGCAGTATGGAAGTAGAATCCTTTCTCCTTTAACTTTGTTCTCCTATCAATTGATAAAACTTTAAAGTTTTTTGAAGTATTTGATAACTTTTTGGTACTTTTGTAGTGTAAGGGTAGGTAAAGAACTTTGAGGAAGCCTTGAAATGTAAATTAACTGACTTCATGGAATCAAAATCAACATAACCTTGGACAACATGGTTTAATGGTGGGTTGTCCTTGCCTTTCTTGGTTGCTTGACCACAAAGATAAGATTTTTGAGGCACTGGAGAATAAACAAAATACTGATGTGATATACAAAGACTAAAAAGTACTTGATATATGTGACCATGGCATCACAGCACATTTAATGCATAAGTTGGAAAAATAGGGAAGGTGCATATATAACTGACACATCACGACACATTGTTTTTAAATCGGCTATTTCCAGTGCTTCCACATTATAAAGTTCTTTCCCCCAAGGAACTGTATTTTTGTTCTTCATACATATATCTGATACTAAACAAACTTTTCATGTTGATATAATCCTTCGTAGATGATAGTAGAATAAGTGTCTTGTCAGAAGAAAATACTTAGAGACTACAAAGTGACATGAATAGAATTTTCTTGAAGGCAATGGAAAACAACATGCATTCTACTAGGAATAAATTTCATTGCTGGTATGGGAGGAATGAAGAAATCAGGAGCAGTTCAGAGTACTGGACCTACACAGCTACCAACATATCACAGTTGAACAGTGTTAAAGTTTTTGTAGTAGTAATGTCTGCTGATCTTCATTCCACTGAGCAAAACAAGACACCATTTGCCTCTTCCTCAAAGTTAAGTAGGACCTTGTGCACTTTCAAGAGAACAGAAAAACAAATAATGACATAAGTAGGCAAACCTGTGGAAGTAAAGTCTTCAGAGAACTTTCATGGCCCTTATTGGTATGGTAAGAAACTGAACTAATGGGGACAACTGATGACACCGCAACTTTACTTTGTCGAATGCAG
Organism: Panulirus gracilis; assembly: GCA_032361445.1. Lineage (NCBI taxonomy): Eukaryota > Metazoa > Arthropoda > Malacostraca > Decapoda > Palinuridae > Panulirus > Panulirus gracilis. The sequence goes on along the minus strand of JAUUEG010129047.1, from coordinate 1,165 downwards.
TCTGGAGAGGTATTGCATAATTTTCACTTGTTAAATCCTAGAGGGTGTGGTCCTTGACTTGCACTCAGTAAAGATTTCCCATTAGCACGACAGGTATGGAAGACTGTAGAATAGAACCCCTGAAATTAAAAGGTGTGATTAGTGTAAAAGAAGAAAATATTGAGTCCCTGGAGACCAAGACTACATTAAACACATTACTTGCACCCATCAGAAACACTAGGGTATGCACGATGTAGAAATTTAAGAATGTTCTGGATAAGTATTTACAAAGTCTCCTAGACCAATTAGGTGATGGTGATTACATGTGCCTGTTGGTTGCTGTTTCCACCTGCTTGATTGACCATTGATCCCATTCAACAGCTTGATCCTATCCTGAATTGAGAAGGTAGAACACCTTTAAAGTCTACGTCAAGTAATACTGTGTGGTGTACTTGGTAGGTAATCATTGTTCATTAATTTTATTTGAACTGATTGATCATTGATTAGTTGCAGGCTTTTGGTTTCATCCAGTAAACATAATTCTCAGTGATCCCAACAGGTATTATGATTGCTTTGGATTATTGTATTGAATACATCATATAGATTATAGAATATTTTCATGATGTTTTTTGTTCAGGTTGTTCTGGGTGCCAAGCAAGTCATCCTTGTTGGTGACCACTGCCAGCTGGGACCAGTAGTGATGTGTAAGAAGGCTTCGAGGGCTGGCTTATCCCAATCTCTCTTTGAGCGTTTGGTTGTTCTGGGCATTCGACCTTTTCGCCTCACTGTCCAGTACCGTATGCACCCACAGCTGGCCCAGTTTCCTTCCAACTTTTTCTATGAGGGATCCCTTCAGAATGGTGTTGCTGATGGTAAGTCACAGATGCTTGCACTTCAGTAAAGTTACCCCATGTATGGTTTTAGGGCCGAATGAACTGACTGTTGTCTGCATACTGTAAAAGGTAGTGAAAAGGAAAGGTTTGGGATAGGGATGTGGTTTCTTCTATTTTTAATGAGAAAAGAGAGTGCTGATTTTAATTATGTGGCATTTGCAAAGGCTTTTGACAGAAGCAACTTTAACTTAATAGAAGCACAGGTAATCTCTGCATAAAGTGGTTTGCTTTTAAAGTAAAGGTATTTAGACTCTTTCGGTTCAAATAGTACAGAGTAACTGATATGGTTAAAG
>JAUUEG010128936.1:0-10723 GCA_032361445.1 Panulirus gracilis | reverse complement strand
AGTTCCAGGTGACTTGAGTTTGGTCGAACTGAACTGAATTCATATCGTTTCTTCTTTCAAATATGCCAACAGCAAGAAACGTATTCCTAGGCGACGGAAATTAATATTTGGGCATAAAATTTACTGAGAGCCGTGAAGTACAGAGATGTTTATACAAACTAAATCCGAACAAATCATGTGGTCCAGACGCCGACATCTGCCTTTGAACGCTGAAAGTAGCTTACCCAGTAAACAGCTTTTACGATCACCAAGATATTCAACCTGTCGTAAACATGGAAAAGGGATTTTAACATAGAAAAATGCAGTAATGCATTTTGGCACTAAGATCATAAACCATGAGTCCACAAAGCTCGGTCAACCATTATTAGAAGTAAGGGAGAAGAGAAAGACTTAGTGATGGTGAGTAATGAGCTACTGTATGGAAAACACTGCCCAGCTGTGGACAGGACAACCAACGGGATGTTGAGTCTCATAGCCAGAAGTGTAAGCTGGAAGAGAAATGCAATACCCTTTATAACGCTTTGGTCAGACGGCACTTGGGATACGATGTTCATTTCTGGTCCCCAAACCTGATCAAATTCAAAAGAGAGTAACTAAACTAGTCCCATCGTTCAGAAGTAAACCTTATTGAGGAAAAACTCAGAGACCTAGAATGATTAAATCACTAAAAAAAAGTGCAGATTCCGAGATTATATAGATTTCAAAATAAATCATTTCGACAGCTTAAGGTATCGACGATTTCTTTACTTTAGACAGAAATAATTGTGTGAAAATTAAGAGGAGACGTAACAGCAGCGTGGACAAAAGGCTTTTAAGTTCACATCTGACTGAATTACCACCAGATGTAGTCTAGGCCACACACAGTCTCGGTACTTCTAAATCAAGACAAGACAAAGGTTTCGATGATGCTTGTTATCATTGAATAGCCTCACTTCAGGACTTGGTGTGTGAACCTTCCTTCCTTGTTCACAACACAGCCTCAGTGCTGCCGTTAGCAATATTGAGAGGGATCTTGTCCTTCTCACGCCTTCCCATAATCATTTTTCGTGGCTGTATATTTTCCCAATATTACATGCAAACGAATATAGATACAAGTACTTCGCCTCATCCGGGATGAAACATTTTTCCACGAGTTGTTTTTTTTCTTTTTTCGTATTCATTACTACGAATCTTATTTCTTACATTGTTTTCCAGCTGTCAGTTGAGCCGGAAGGAGAGGTGGATGGAGAATTGCATTTTGCTTAACTATCCTGCTTCTGCCACTTCATAGGCAAGATAACTGATGACCTCATCATACACCATCAGGTCTCCTGTTATCTGACCCTGTCATGCACTCCCCACCACACACCATCTACCTACGCCTCTTTAAAACACGCCATCTTCATTCCCCCTCCAGCCACACATCATCTATCCCCTTCCCCCACACACCATCTAACCCACCCTACCACACATCTCCTGCCTCCATTCTCCCTACCATAACCTTCAAATTTGCCCTTCCCACCACACATCCTCCCTTCTTCAGTGCACACTTTATACTGCGACCACTCTGCCACACAAACTTAGTATCTCCCTCTTTCCACCATACAATATCTACCCTCCACTCTCCTCTTCACGCCCACTACCTGCCCCTCCTCACCTCAAACCCACTACCTCACTCATTACCACACATCCACTACCTGCACCTCCTCACCACATACCTTTTACCTCCCCCTCATCGCCACACACCACCCACCTTTCCCCACACCACCACATACCTTCTGCCTCCCCTTCACCACCACACAACTTCTACCTCCCCATCACCGCTACACATCTTTTCACCTCCCCCTCACCACCGAACAACATCTACCTTCCCCTCTCACCAACACACACCTTCTACCTCCCCTCCACACCACCACCACACCTACCTCCCCCTTACAACCATACGCCTCCTACCTTAACCCTCACCACTACACACCTTCCACCTCCCCCTCAAAACTACACACCTTCTACCTCCCCCCCCCCCTCACCACCACACACCTTCTACCTCCTCCTTCCGGATCACATACTTTCTACTTCCACTCCCCCCTCACCACCACACACCTTCCGCCGTCCCCATTACCACCACACACATCTCACACCTGATCCTTCTGAAGGACAGAAGTGTACTGCTCGCCCTCTTGAATCAAATGATCTCTGACCCAACACGAGGCACCAACGTTTTAGTGATAGAGACGTCCACAGACAGAGATCCAATTAGTCACGTCTGTGAGGCTCGTAAAAAGCAACATAACAGTCGTTGATCATGATGTTATACGAGTCACTGGAAACTACTGTTCAGCTTGAGTTTCAGGACAATGTGTGACGTGAGGGGCGTTCATCGAATTAGAAATGATAGAGTAAGAGAGAGTAGTTGTAGGAGGAAGCTGATGTATGAGAGAGAAAGAGGATGTACTGGAATTGTCAAGACACATGGAAAGGATATGTGAGGAGAGGATGACTAAAAGGATATACATGTCGGAAGTGAAGGAAGCGAGGAATAGGGGAAGAACGAATTGGAGATGGCAGGGTGGATTGAAAGAAGCAATGAGTGTTCTGAGCTTGAACATGCTGTAAAGTATGAAATGCGTAAGGGATAGACTGAATTGGAGCGATGTTGTGTACAGGGGGCGACATGGTGTCAGCGGGTTGAACCAGGACCTAGTTATGGATGGGAGGTTTTGGTTTCGGTGCACAGTACATGACTGCTAGTGAGGGACTGTATGAGAAAGAGCAATTTCTTTGTCTGTTCTTGTCGTTTAGCCCATGGTCAGCACATCGTCCCCCGTATACCGCTTCGCTCCAATTCGTTCTCTCCATTGAACACCTCACACACTCCTCCATGTTCATGCACCGAACCTTCACTCCGTCCTTCCACTTTCTTCTCCGTTTCCTTGGGTTTCCCTGTGCCCTCTACTTATGACATGTATATCCTCTTAATCATCCTTACCTCACTCATCATCTCCATATTTCCAAACCATTTCAACACACCCTCCTCAGCTCTCGTACATACTCCTCTTACTACCACACCTCTCTTTTGCCCTATAATTTCCTATCAAATCAACCCTTCTCTTACCACATATTGTCAACAAACATCTAATGTCCAACACTTCCACCATCTTTACAATTTTGATCAAGACCCACACTTTGCATCCATACAATACCGACGGGATTACTAAACCATCAAACATACCCATATCTACCCTTAAAGATAGTGACCTCTCTTTCATCAGTAAGACCAGGATCTTTGCCTCTTCATCCGCCCTATACCTCACTTCAACTCCCATGGTTTCGTTCGCTGCAAAATCTATCCCTAGGTGTCTAAAACACTCCACTTCATCCAGGATATCTCCATTCGAGATCACGTTCCAGAAAACCTGTCTTCAATGCTAAACCTAATAACCTTACTCTCATCCACATTTGCTCTGTACTTTCTCCCCTCACAGACTCTCCCTGACTGGGATATAAACTATAGTCTTTCACTCGAATCTGCCACCGGCGCCGTGTCATCAGCAAATAACTGACTCACTTCCCGGGCCCCACACCCTCAGCAGACTGCATACCTGACCCTCTCTTCATGACCCTTGCATTCCTATCTCTCACCTCCCCATCCATAAACTAATTATACAGCCATGGTGTCATCGTATACCCCTGACGCCGACCCACCCTCACCTGGAACCATTCACGCTTATCTCTTCCTACTCAGGCACATGCCTTACTCTCTAGATAAAAACTCTGCTCCTAGTATCAATTATGGTATCAATTATCTCTAACCTGAACTTTACTATTAAAATCAAGATAATGGGTAGATTACTTCTCCACTTGCCTGTGCTATTATGCTTTGAGTAATAAAGTTGTTTGGGGTATAAAAGATCTTCCCTGTCAAAAGTGGCTTGATGTAGTGAAGCAAAACATTTCCCCCTGGTAATGATTTGATATCGTCATGCAGAGTTTCACACACTGTCCTGTTGGCTGCAGATTATGATATGAATTATCAAGGAGTTTGGATGAGCACATAGACTATGGTCTGAGATAACTTAGCAAACTATTATCTAAACAGATATAGAATAAATTGAATAATCCCTTATAATGAACATTTCTCTTACTATTTAAGTGACCTCACAGGTAACAGAATGTGCGTCTGGTAACAGTTCTCATTTCAAATAAAGGGTGTGAGAGCAAAATGCAGTCCTCTCCTTAATTATTCTTACAAGCCAAGGCTCAATTACATTCAACTAACTAATAGAACTCCACCATATCCCTGAGCAGTAAGAACAACAGTAAGAAAATATCTCACCCAGCTGTCTTTTAAGTTTCTGTGTAGAATCATTAACATTAAGAATTCCCAGACTATCTGGTAATATACGAAGTGGGTGGCCACACAAAAGTTGTCCAGCACGCTCAAGGAAAACTGGGGCTGCAACAGACCAAATTAACATAATTTCATTGTTTGAAATCTTATTTATATTGGAATATACAGCATAAATTTTGAAGTGCAAGTGTAAAAAAATTCTTTTAGTATTCAAAGAACATGAAAACTGTGAAAATAAAGCCTATAAGCTGTTATAATAATTACCACAACAGACCTCCCAAACTGGGAGAATAAGCAGATAATACAGTGGTCATGTTCCTAAAAGCAGTCACCAGAGCATCTCTGTCATATACTACTATGGCTATCAGTTAACCTCAACTCTTTCAAAAAGCATCAAAACTACCTTCAGGTAAAGAACAGATCTTCAATCAGGCATATCTACACATGATATAACCAGGAAGAAGAAGTGGTTATGTTTAAAACTCTGCATCTATCAAGTTCATAAACAGTTTAAGTGTAGAAATAAGTCTTGAGTCAGAAATTACCCGTATTTCAAAAATGTGACAGACACTATAATTATTAGACACATTAAGACATATGTAAGGGAAGGTGACCACCACATTGCACCATAGTGTAAGTACTGACTGCCCATCTCTTGATGCTAAGGTCATAAAAAGTAAGGAACAATAAGGACTGTATCCCCTCATAACTGATTTCTGTAATCTTGCAGGAATTGATGGTTTTTCAGAGTGTAAACGTGAATAACTCAAACATGTCTGGGGAGTATTGTTTCAGATGCACTTGTCTGGTGAAGTGTTGTTTAATACTGGGGTGGGGCCAATTCTCTAATGGGTGCTGAGTCATTGCAATGTAAATACGTTTTGTCAAGGCTATGTTTGTTGGATAAAGGGAGATCTGCGGGTATAGGGTGCATAAGTGTGGAGCATGAGTGAGATTTTTATTTCACATTGGGAGCTAGCTGGTTTTGAAGCAATTTGGGTATGACTGTCTGGTGCTGTTGCAGATCATTAGGTGCTGAGGATGTTGAGATAGGACTGTCATAGAAGTATTCTTGTTTCGCTGTGCAGGTGCTGAAAATTTGTGGTTACAATGCAAGCAATCACTGCTCTGAATGCTTGCTTTCAAAGGGTTGGATGACCAGGCATGTGGGAGAGTTTAAGGTGAAGTAGGTAAATTGTTTGTAGAAGATGCTATGGAATTCTGATGCCTGTGTGCTCAGGGAGTATCTAATTTGTCTGTGGTTTTGATGATTTTTGTAGTAAGGGAAGAGAATTTCATGTGTATTATATGTGATACCTAATAAGGTTGAAGAATCATGGTCTTACAGATGATCAGCCTCAGGATCATCAAAACAATTAATGTGATGAAACTTCAGGAGCTTTTGTGACCACTGGAATCTGCAATATTCAAGGTGCTCATACAACTTGTACAGTCCTCAAAGGTTTAGCAAACTAAAAATGTTTGTAGAGTCTTTAACTAAGAAACCTCACAGCCTTGTCAGACTAGTGAAACCAGTACTATATGAGTAGCTGCAGAATCTATTACAGATATATAAACTGCAAGTTGACCTTTCTCTTGAAAAAAGAAAAAAAGGAATATAAATATATAAAAAAGAAAAAAATGGTTGAAAGAGCTGAAGGTGTGTTGAAATGATGAAGACATATGGAGAGAATGAGTGAGGAATGATTGACAAAGAGGATATATGTGTCGAGGTGGAGAGAACAAGAAGAGAGAGACCAAACTGGAGGTGGAAAAATGGAGTGAAAAAGATTTTGAGTGACTGAGGCCTGAACATACAGGAGGGTGGGAGGCGTGCAAGGAACAGAGTGAATTGGAACAAGGTGGTATACCGGGGTCAACATACAGTCAATGGACCGAACCTGGGCATGTGAAACGTCTGGGATAAAGCATGGATTGGTTTGTGAGGCCTGGATGTGGATAAGCAGTGGTATCAGTGCATTACACAGTGGCCTTCTTTGTCTGTTTTCCTGGTGCTAACACACTGAAGCAGGGGGTAGCGAAGCCGTTTCCTGTGGGGCAGGGTAGTGCTAGGAATGGATGAGGGGAAAGCAAGTATGAATATGTACATGTGTTTATATGTACATGTCTGTGCATGTGTATGTATGTATGTGTGTATATACTGATATGTATATGTGCATTTATGTATACATATGTGCATATGAGTGGATGGGCCATTCTTTCTTTGTCTGTTTCCTGTCACTACCTTGCTGACGCAGGAAACGGTGATCAAGTATAATAAAAAAATATACAATAAACAAATAAATAAAATAAAGTTTTAACTCCAGCAGCCAGGATATTCAAAATAAAATAAAAAAAGTCTTTTTTGAATGAGTTTCTCTTTAATTTACAGCAGAAGAGCAAAACAGCTGCTTCTCAGTGGCTAACTTACTAAATTTAGCAAAATCAAGTTGATCTCATCAAGCCATTTGGTTTGTGGCCTGCAGATGAGTACTAGGGACTGGGATTACCTAGCAATTAGACCAACTACAAACTCAGTTAGCAGATTTCAGTGCACTTAGTCAAGACTGGCAAATGCTTAGTGACCAGTCATAAAGGATAAGGTGACCACCGTTTCTGGTAGGTGGATTCCATTCCATGCAATGTATACTTCCTATCATCAAGACATGTCAGGTCATGGGCTAGGGTCCACAATCTACTATGATGTACAAAAACCAAACTTACAAACAATCCATAAACACAAAGTGAATAAAAACTAAGAACGTTTCTCTACAAAATATAAAGAATTAAAAGAGAAGTAAACATTAATAAACTAGGCTCACATGAAAAATCTCTCAAGATGGACTGTGTGTCGTTGTCCACCAAATTTTCAGACACCTGAACTTCTCTGAGGAAATCTGTGAGATCATGAAGAGTCTTGAAGGTGGATGAGAGGGTTGGCAGGACATGGGAGGCCTCAACCAGGGTGTTCATTGATTCCATCACCTGCTCCAGAGTCATGCCATGAGATGATAGGCTTGAGTTTAGCCCCAGTTTTGTCAACTGTGAAGGAAGGCAGTTAGTTTTTAATTGCATTTCAAAGAACAGCATTCCATGCAGAATCTTCTCCAATTATAAAAGCTGATTATCTAAATGGTACAGACTCCCGCAAAGGGTAAACATACATTAGGAAATAACTCAATTAGTAGAGAAATGAGAATGAAACTTAATAAATGATGGAAAAAAGCCATATTGGTACAAAAACAACATATGTGAAGGTATAGATCAGATTAGAGAGCAGGGGTGAAAATGGGAAAGGAAATCCTTCACTCTCCAATTCAATTCATTCAGCACATTTACAAAGCATATGTATACTGATAGTAAATATCAAATGGAATTGCCAGACTGCCTGCAAGTAGTTACAACCACACAAGCAAGATGTCACCTGCAATGGGGCAGTATCATCATCAATGGATAGAAAAAAGTAGTCTTATCGTGAACCTTCTCACTCCAAAGAGTCTTTGAAATTCTCCTCCTTCAGGAAGTGTAATCTTGATGCTGCAGGAACCCCATAAAGAGAGTCCTGAGATTGTACAATCATGAAAATAACAAATGATGAACACAATATACATATCTGGGGAGGTGGCATTTAAAAACTTATAGCACTTGCCTCCTAACCTAAGGGTCATCAGCTCATGCCAAACTCCAAACTTGACTATTATGGAACTCCTAGTACAGCCAGCTTTAATTTCAAAAGGGTATCAATTCAAAAATGCTGACCATTCCATTCTTTCATAAATTGAGGTTATAAATTTAGCATGCTTTAAAAACCCCTGTGGAACATTCAAGCCTAGAAAAACAATAATTTGACTTTCTTTTTATCATACATACAATTATTGCTTTCAATGCTTCCAGTCACTAAGTCTGACAAAATACAGAAAAGTTCACTATGAACAATGTGAAAATTTATTGGTCCTTATCTGTAACTGAACAATGTGTTAACAATTAAGACAATTACCTCTCTATCATGATAGGAAGCAGCAGAGACAACATAGAATTTTCAAAAATAACTAACAGACTAAGTATTCTAATAATTGGAAAGTTTAACTACAAAGATCCTGCAATGAAAAAAGCAATGAGGGGATATAAAGTTTTAGCATGTTGCAACAATTGCCTTTACTAATTATGTTACTGGGCTCATTAGTGTCAGAGAGAGATACACAAGCAAAACTCAAAAATATGCATTAGCCAAGAAGGGTTGATGTAATGCAAGACTTTGATCAAGCAGTAAATGACGAATAAAAATGATATCAAGGGGGTAAGGGATGGATAGAAAGAATACTGCAAAAGTGTCATGGAAGTCAACTAAAAGAGCCATGTGGGAGCAGGGGAATAGAAATCCTCCCTCCTGCATTATTTTCCAAAAGATGGAACAGAGAAAGGAGCCAAGAGAGGATTTTTCCCTCTAAAGTTGTCATCTTTTCATTGTGCTACCTCATGCACACAGGATATGGTGAACTTGTATGAAAAAATATGAAAATCAAGGATAAAGTCAAATCCAAAGGGGTGTAAACTGCCTGTCATCAAGCAAATCAATGGCATGTGTTCCCAACATAGTGATAAGTACATAAAAGAGACTAATGGAATCAATACATATAAATCTAACATCTAAAATCTCAATTGTGGAACATCTGACTTCAAACTGCATTTTTCGTATTTCTTTTATATGCGTACATTGTAATGCACATTTATAGGATTCAAAGCATACTGATACTTGGAGAATCTTCTTCAGGCATTCTTTCTGTTTATTTAACTTTGCCACACTTTAAAATATCATAGATGACGATGTGTTTCGTCATCATCAGTCTGCACGTAAAAATGAAAAGTGGGGTTGTATTTAACGTTGTTATATTCTAACTTTAAATCTGAAAATACTGTTATCATTAGTAAAATCATATTTTTTCACCAGAATTCCTTGGGAACAAATCTGTAACACCAATCTTACCGTAACAATCAAGGGAGCAAGATCAAGATGTTGCAAGAAGGTTGCAGCAAGACCTTGAGAGTCATTTGAGTTACAGAGAGAGTTACTGATGTTTGCTGGAGTTACTTGGGTATCCTTTGGAAGAGTGACCACACTTTCCACCTGATTTCCCTCACACACAACTTCTTCAAGGGTGACATCCTCCAAAGACAGTAACTGAGGGACAGCAGTAAGATTTACAAAATGACAAGAAATCAAAAGCAAAAACATAACTACACCCATCTATCTAGCACACATACACTACAGTACATTCTTTGCAATTCTACTCCACTGTAAAAATATAAAACAGAACTGCTAAAGTCAAGTATGTATATCTGAGTCTATTCACAAGACAAATACAATATTTATCTTCTCTTTCTCTTCCAAATGCACCACCTTCTTTCTTACTTACAAAATACTTTGTGCTGTCATTACTCACCGCCATGAGGTTCAATTTTGAGTGCTTAAGAGCATCAATAACATGCAGATCCATCATAAGGACATCCTCCAAGTACTGCTGCATGTCTGTCCAATTAGCGATGAGTGCTGTCATTGGTACTGTTCAGGTAGTAACGGTAGTAAGGTATCAATACTTCCCAATATATATTCACATACTAAACTATCATATGTAAATATATAACAATGGATTCTGTCTCATCACCAGCGTTATCAACATACCTTCTTCAAAGTAAACTGCATATCAAATGCATAAAGTTTTCATTCTATATGTATAAAAAATACAATAAAAGTGTTTCATCTTTTAAGTTTACTAGAACAATTAAGTAAAAAATAAAAATATGTGATCATATATAATTAGTCTATGGTCTGGAGGCCAATTATTAAGATCATTCAATAATTTCTAGAACTGAAGTCTGTTAAAACAAGATTACTACATTGTATAACCCTGGTAAGCACCTATAAGACTGCTGTGCTTGACATAAGTTACCATGCAGAAACGGAGAGAAAAACAGGTAATGCCACTTACTGGTAAAGTCAACTAGAGCCAAGTTCTTGGCTGCCTGAAGACCACTGATGCCATCAAGTACCCTCTGGAGATCATCTTCCAGCTCTGAACCAGCAATAACTGGTATCATTTCTCCCAGAATGCCACCAAAGCTAAAGGGCAAAGAGGAGATGCAGATATTGGTACTTCACATATAAAACATATATTTCAGCAAATAATTTGAAAAAGGTAGCACCTTTCAAGTGAAAATGGTTACTTTAGCAAGGAGGATTCAAGTGGATGGCAAACTTGTGTGTGCAAAAGATCTTCATTAATACCTAGCCAAACTGGCCATAACCCTATCTATCTCCCTATCTATATCACTGATGCCCATTCCCTTCAGGAACTCCCTCAAGGGTGTGGCCATGGCAAAAGAGTCTCCAAAACTGGT